>JAYKAV010001367.1:599394-766858 GCA_035582835.1 Phoebastria nigripes
GTGTAGATGCACTTGAGCTGGGCTATCGATTTTGCCCCCAACATTGGCATGCCACCCTTACGCTCGTCTCTCGTGAGCCTGGTTTTATCCCCTTATAAAAGCACGCGTCTTTAAATAAGAACGAAGATTGGTTTTGCAAAGGTGAAATCCTTCCATCTTTGCTTATGTTGTCTTGCACCTTTGTTTTTTGCCCTGTATGTCTCTTTGGAGTCAGTGGGTCTGCTTGCAGAGTAAGGGTCTATTAGACTAGATAAGGATAGTGGAATTCAATCCCATTTGCAGGTACCTTCATTATTGCTCTAGAGTAAAGCTAGAAATGGAATACAGTTCCTTAGGGTTCAGTAGCTATGCCTCGTCTTTGAAAAATGATAAATAGCTCCTAATTTTTTGCATTCTAGGACAAAAGTACTTTTTTTTTTTTTTTCTTTTCCCTTTTTTTTCCTCCTGAAACTTTCTGATGATATTTAGAAGCAGATAAATTGACCGGTAGATTACTTTTAAGGTATTTGGTATAGCCTCAGCACAATTCTTTGAGATGATTGTATGAAGTATGAGATAAAGAAAACACTTGTTGATAGAGAAAGAAAAATGCAGTATTCAACCTCTTTTTTTTTTTTTTTCTTTCCTCCCCCACAGGACATTAATGTTTGTATCCTTGAAAACTACCCTGAATGTTCCAATCCCAGGTTATTTTACATCATACCATATTTCTGTGGACAGCATCCAAGATGCAGGTAAATATATACAAGGTATCCCAATTTGTTCAGCAGTAGCTATTGCCAACATTTTGTCAGAAACTGATAATAAAGAGGCAACAGTTATTTGAAGTACAAGAGAAAAGCGTAAGTACAATGTAGCACTGTATGTGGTAACTGCATGCATATATTTTGGAGTAAGGAGGGTAATGCAAATGTAGTACTATTCTTTTTTCTTGATTTAATACTTGAATAATTCATCAGATCTGGATGTATTTATGTGGATTTTTCTTTTCTGGGTTGGCAAGGTGAGAATGGCAGTGATCATATGTGCTCGTTACTCATTTTACCTGCACTGTAATTTTGTAATACATGTTTTAGCTCTGCTCAGATGCTTGTATCAGGTCTATATCTGAGGAATTCCAGGTTTCTACATCTGTGTAAGAAATAGTAATCATGCTTAAAACTATGTAAAGTGCAGCCTTCTACTGCTGAAATTGAGGTAGTTCATTTTTAATGTGTCTATTTATGCYATTCTCATATTGCTGTGTTATTGATACTGCATAGTAAACTTTTATGCAATAATATGTGAATAATTTTAAATACCTTCTTGTTTTCAAGTACTTTTGTATTGTTGGTCACAGCATGTTCTTTATTAGGTTTGTTCAACTTCAAGGTATTCTATTTATTTATTGTTACCGCTTCTCCATAGTGGAACAACTGCACATGTTCTCAAAAATTTCTTTCAAAAGCCATACTTTTTTGTAGCAGTAATAACAAGTGAAAATGTGTTCATTCTTATATCTCCGTTTCTAAGTATCTTTGCTGTAAAATCCTGCTTTAGTTTTTTGGCATAAGCGAGGGTCTGATTAAGAAACAAAACAGATTCATGACTTCATTTTCATTACACCTTTTTTTCTTCATGTATTTTGGCCTCATTTGCAAATGCTTATGTTTGCACACTTAACTTGTATATATGAGTAATCCCATTAACAACAGTGACATTCTGAATACTTTCACAACATATCTCTGTGGGGTTTCTGAGCAGTATATTGAAGTACTGTTTTGTAGCTTGTTATAGATGTGTCTCCTATCATGCCATTGCACTTCCCTCAGCTACTTCCTAGTCTCACAAGGAGCTGCAAAAAGGAGGCTTGTAGTATTTGTTAGGACACTCTGCTCTTCCAGAAAATGGACCAATGCAAAGAAGGTGGTAGGGAGTCAAAAACCTGCTCCAAGTCTGCTCTAGTGGCAGTGTAAAGCAATAAGCTTTTCCGCATGTCATCAGAAGAGCTTCTGACAAATGTTGGAAGTTCACTGTCGCATAGAATTTGCAATAGCCTAATGGAAGTCAGGGAAGAGGTGTGATTTCCAGCCCCTCTCAGGTAGCCTGTGTGACTCAGATGTTCATCAGACCAGCTGGACCCTGGGAAAAAGCTAATTTCCTTTAGTTTGAGACACTGGCATTATATCCCTTATCAGTATGAATGCTGACTGCTGCTCCCAGGACATACATTAATGTGAGTTCATCTAAGGGACTTAGGATTCATATGTTTGTCGAACCTAATTGTGCTTCCATGAAACTACGAGAGAAGCATAAAGATGTACTGGTGTCCTGCCAGCTTCTCCCACTGGGGGAAAAGATAGAATAACCCTAAACTGATCTTCAAAACCAGTATCAGTCAGAGCAAACAAATGCGAATCCTGTAGCAGAGCCGCAGGGCAGTCAAGGGTAGTGGCAGGGAAAGGGAAGCTCATGGAGACTTTGGCCGAAGTTAAAAAGAAGGACAAGGTGGGAAACAGGCCGGTAGCCTCCTGTGTGGTATTCACTGGGTAACAGCAGGCAGTGATTGCTTGCAGCCGTTCTCCTGATGTGGTTCAGGGACACCACCACCCCTTAGCACCCTTCATCACCCAGGGAAGTCATTCCTCCCGTGAGATGGGTCATGCTTCCGAGTCAAAATACAGGAGTTCCTAAGTTTGAGCTTATAAACAACTCAGCGAAAGATGTCTTCAGAACAGAGTGCTTCCGCGCAGTGATTAACCTCCTTTTAATATGATCGTGTTTTTACATGCCAAACCAATTCTAGATGTTGTGCAGAAAAGCTCAGTAAGCCACTCAGGTTAGGTGGGGGCTTTTTTTATGTTCTGTTAGAAGTACAGCACTGAATATTTTCTGATTCAGTTGTGTTCTTGGCTTGAATTTCTGAAGTAAATGCATATTTAAACTCTTTTTTTTTTTTTTTTTTTTTTTTCTCAAAAAAAAAAAAAAACAGAGTGAAAGCTGCTTTAAAAGCTATTTTCCCTCCTTTTTTTTTTTTTTTTTTTTTTCTTTTTTTTTGTCAAGTTTTTCTTTTTTTTTTTTTTTTTTTCTTTTCTCTCCTCCCTCTCTCTCCCTCCATTAATTTCATACAGGGAGCCTGGTGAATGGGCCCTTGAAAGAGCAAAGCTGAACGTTAATGAAAATTTTCTGCTTGTGGGCATTCTGGAGGAGTTGGAGGATGTGCTGCTTTTATTAGAAAGATTCTTACCTCATTATTTCAAGGATGTGCTTAGCATCTACAAAAACCCAGGTAATTTTTTCCGTTAAAAAGCTATTCTTATAGAAACTTTGGCAAAATCTGCATGGCTGCTTAAAGGTACACGTTTATGTCTTGTTTAGTCAATGAAGAGGTTTATCTCCCTTTTAGGGAGCAGATTTGATTGATGGGGAAGGGTGCATATTCTGCTTTTATTCTTAATGTTGCTATGTGGTTTTCATTCCTGGGCAAGCACTTGGTGCTCCAGTGATCTTGCCACATGCCAGAAAGCTTCCTGTTTACCATTGGAGTGGCTTTTCCTTCTTTTAATTCTGTCATACTCAGCTCTCAAATAATACTGTCAAAATATTCTCAAAATGGTGTCAGCAATATCTACCTAAGTAAACCTTCAAGAAATGGTTTGGGGAGCTGGATGCTTTGGAGATTCTCCAGTACCAGGGTATTTATTTTCCCTCAACCTTGACTAAGAGTTGAAATGAAATGAACCTCCAGTTAAACTGAGTTTAGGTAAAGTACAAATAAGAATGTGTATTTACAGCACTTTAAGTACAAAGCATGCTGAGGAAAGAGACTTAGGAGACTTGAGTAGAGAAATGAAAACAGAGAACACTTAATCTACCCCTTAATTTGCACCCCACGATCTGAAAGGGTTCTCTCTTCTCTGTGTCAGTCCATCCCTCCCAACGCTTATTTATTGCTGACTTCTTTAGAAGACAGTCTTGCGTCCTATGCCTAAACCAAGAAATACGATGCTTCTGTGGGGCTGTGCATGTCATTCCGGCAGAACTGATTTCCTGCTTACATTTGGCTGGGCCGCCAACATCGTATGAACCAGGGAGGGGTAAAACTTCCCTTCTTGCTTGGTGACTTGGTTGCATTCATGTCAGTGTGAAATGCCCACAGCCACTGAAATGTGTGGTTTGTACCAAGTTGCATATTAAAAACACATGGATCAAAGACTGAATTTTGTTTGTAATTCATGCAGCTGATGACTGAGAGCAGCTATCACAGTAATCAATCGCTTTGGAGAAATTAATGGATTTCTGTCCATAACCAGGAATTATGGGTGACTGTCCACCAATCCCTGCTTCCAGGATGCATCTTTGAACGTTTTGTATTTATGATGATACAGATATTACAGGGAAAGTGTGGCATTCCTCCTCTGAACATGATTTCAGTGGGTCATTATCTGCTTGCAGTAAGGCAGTTAAGGCAGCTATTTAGAAGGTGTGAGTGTTACTTTGTTGTGGTACTGTATCCAGCCATAGAGCTATTTTGCTCAATAACAGATATAAGGAGAGCATGGTATGGTATTGACATGAGAGCAGTGCCCAGTTTTGGATCAGTTATTTCTCTTTTCTTTGTAAATTAAAAAATAAAAAGACCTACGTTTGTAGTATGTGGAAATCTTCCTAAAGGTTTACACAATTCAGTCTCCAAGGTTTTCCCATGGGGATGTTAGACAAGAGGGAGGCGGGARATCAATAGAAGAATGCTCTCTTTGCAATGAGCAGACTTTTCTTTGGGAATCTATAGGACTTCCTCAGCTGTTCTGTGCACCATAAATTTTCACTCTTACACTGGGGGAAGCTAGTAAACAGCACGTAGGGTCTCGATTTTCATCAGGGTACCCTGGAAATCATCAGGTGTGAAATAAGCAATCTCCCAGAATCGTTAAGTGTTGGATAATCTTTCTCCTCTCTGCCTATATTCCAGTATCTGGGGGAGATTTGATCCCCTGTTTCAGGACAGTGATTTCCTCTGGGATTTCATGTGTAAGACTGGTCTTGTGTCATGTCTGAAGATTCATCTCCTTCCTTCAGTATTCCCCATGTGGATTAAACTTTTGTTTTATTTTTCCCATTCACTTATTGACAGGGAAGAATAGAAAGGAAACAGTTTCCTTGTGTTAACTCTCTCCTCCTCTTTTCATACCTGCATATGTTTGGGGTTTTTTTCCAATCATAATTATTTTCAGGTTGTTTCTGAGTTGGTGCTAATGCTTACAAAAAACTTAACAGAATCAGCCAGAAAGAAAAGAAAAAAAAAATCCAAGTGCTGTGTAAGAAATCCTACATCGTCCTCCTTAGACCTGATCTGCAACACCCTCTGCTGTTACATCATGGAATGCTGGGAAGAAGAGATGTTATTCTGCCCTGTGGTGTGATGATCCCACAAAGCAGCAGATACTTTGAGCCAAAACTGCCCTTTTGTTGCAACTAACACTTGCAGATTAAACCTATACAATTTACAGTTTTGTCTGCTGACCTGCTGCTCCACCTGAGATACTCTTATGGCAGTCTTTCCTCCTTTTGTATAAAGAAAGTAAAGCTTTTCCAGAACTTAACTTTTATCAGTTGAATATATTGAGATGAGAAAAACACAGTGAAGGACCGTGTACAGAAAGGTGATTCACTTCCAGGTCAGTGAATCTCTGCACGAGAGTCCACTGCAATAAGCGGTTCTGGATTAGACACAATTCAAAAACTGGATTTGTAGAGCCACTTTGAAGCAGAAAGTAACTGAAGGAAGGCAATTTCCATCCAGTGTTGCTTTAGTGGATTACATAGATTAGAAAGCAGAGTAGGAAATTGGTGATTGCTGTCCCACCAACATCATAATCTAAAGCAAATTAAAAGCACCTACCTCTTGCTGTAGGAAGCAAACTGCTGGATGTTATCAAACCCATAAAATCACATGTGCGTTTAAGATATGTCTGTGGGAGTTCTGGGTTAAACCCCTTTTTCTTCCCAAAGTTGGGACCTTCCTCCCTTGTTACACTACAGCTCCCATCCGAGCAAACCTCTTATTATTGGGAGCCGTCAGTATAGGTCGATGCTAATAGAAATCAGGAAATCTGGAAACTTTTTCTCATCTCTGTTTCTTTTAACCATGCAAGCCATATTCAAGCTTCTTTGTTTCTTCTGTGTCTGTAGTAAAATTTCTCATCTGAGACAGCATGTGACAACATTTATTAAGGAACGCTTGCTCAGTGTCCTCCTCCTAGCTAGAAAACAAAGCCTGTAGCCTTTTTACCTTCAAAAATACTTTGCTGCTATTGTTCTGAAGCAGAAGATCAGTAAAACTGTGGCTCTTCTGATCAGATAAGTAGTGGGACATTTACATCAGAAAGCACAGAAATGCGAGTGCAGGTGTCTGTCTATATATGTAATGACACAGATAACTGCTTAATGCAATATGACTTGAGTGCTTTCGTGGGTGATGCTAATGATTTGTTTTACATAAGCTGGCAGAAGGAAACTGTGAAGAAAGGTAAAATATAAAGAAGTTAAGAGAGTGAAATGCAGTTGACTTGTTCAGCCATTACCATTAACAGTTGGTTATTGAGATTTTTAATATATTTTGCTTGCCAGCTGCTATGTATTTGTTCTGTACTGGCTTTTTCTTTTTTTTTTGACAGTGTCACATTTTGAAATGCACACAATTTTTCTCAAATTTTGTGAGTTTAAAAAAGTTGGCAATTCTGCATGACAGGAAATTTTAGTGTCAGAGGACACTAGGAGAATAATTTTCTTCATTGCCTTAATAAAAATGTTGCCTTCAGTTAATCCATATGCCAAATATTTTGATCTGTGTGTTTTATAAGTGTGCAACAAAATGTGTAAGCTCTTTGTGGTGCTAAAGTTTTCATTGGAACCAATCTGGTTTTATCTTGTAGAATACTTTAAAGCTACAGGCTTCCTATTTTTCTCCTTTTCCACTCTTTCCTTGAAATTAAGTATTTTCTTAAATGTTGATACCAAGTCAAGAATTGCGAAAGGACTCTCGTTTTTGATGCCTGTCTTGTCCAAAGTGCCAAACTCTTCCTGCCTTGACAGCCAGCACTGCCTTTGACAAGAGATCAAAAGAGGCGGGGGGGATGGGATGGTAGACAGATTGTTGAATACATAGATGGATCGATAGATGGGTAGAATAAATTAAACAAAAAAAAATTAAAAAAATATTACTGTGCTTACTAGATTTCTTTGCTAACACAGTAAAATTTGCTCAAAATTTTGTCTTTCTTTTTTCCCCAGCATTGGAGCAGATAGGGTCCAGTTGCAGAGCCTTGGGTTGTATTTACTTCAAAATTTGGAAGTATTCCTTAACTCTTTGAAAGGCCTGAAATAGTTATAGCATAACTTTACATGTAAAATCTCTCCTCACTCTCAGGAGCACAACTGAAGGAAAAATAATTGGTCGGTCCTGTTCATTTTTGCTGGCTGTAGCTCACTTCTGTAGCCTGGCTGGTAGCCAGAAAGCGGAGAATACTTACACAGGTTCTTTTGAAATGGGCATGTGTGGGTTTCATATCTTTGGTGTTTTTAAGAGGCAGAAAATACACACCATGCACAGCAAAACACAGAATTTTCTTCTGCCTTGTCAACTTTTGTGGCATGGGGTATAAGTTAACAGCATCTAATGTAAAAGAATAGGCAATAAAATGTTTTTTATCACCTCAGAAATAGCCTATATCCTCTCACCTTTCTGCAGGAGTTCATAAATGCTCTTTGGCGCCAGAAGCCCTATAAAAACACTTCTTCCCAATACCAGAAAAAAATCTTTGTTTCTTGAAAACTACGTTTTGCGTGGAGAGTGTGTAGGTCTTACTCTAAAGCAAGAAGACTGACAAGCTTTTCAAACAGTGAATTTTATTGAGTGCAATGAAATTACTCATGCTGTCAACTGGAAGAAAATACGTTGTTCAGGTAAACTGTAAAATGTGCTTTTTTTGAAAATGCAATACAAATGTGATTCTCCTTAAGAGTCACATTTACAGGGAATGTTTTTAACTGTAGTAGTAGTATTATCCAGGGTAATGTAAACTTGCTGATTTTTTAAATCCATTCTGTTCATGAATACTGGTGACACAGTCTTGATGCTTTCTATTTATGAGCTTCCCCTTCTCTTTAAACCCGGTAAGGAGGGAGATGCTGCCATTTGTCGTTATTGCAAGGCTGAGGTCTTGTGAGGCAGATGGTGAAGCCTTCTTTGATGGAGTTAGGAAAAGGGTGGGATCAACCTCGGAAGCCTTTGCACCATGCTGAAGATTGCTCCTGTGCTGGGGCAGCACTGAAGGTGGGGCATGCCTTCAGATGATTTCTGTGCTGGAAGTGAAAAAGAGCATTTTCCCACTCCTTGTCAAAATGAAACTCTTCGGAAGTGGAGAAGGCTGAGAGAGGCTTTTCTTTCTTTCCTTATCCCCCCTTCCAGGCCATCACTTTTTTAGCAGTGCTCCCTGTAGTCTGACTGATACCTTTAGTGCTAAATTCTTGTGGCAGCCTTTCTCCCACCTGCTCTTGGGCTGCTCTGGCAAGATGTGGATGCTATGCATTTGGAAATGTTCAGGAACTGAGAGTCATTGCTGGAAGAGTTGCTGTGATATGAAGAAAGCAAAGGGAGGGAGGGAAGGTCCCACTGTTTTTTTTCCCTTGGAGGAACTGGAATGGATGTCTTTGCAGGCCCAACCTCCAAGAGCAAAAACTCTGGGTAAGAAATGTTAGAAGTCTGATGGAAGAAGGTAGTGCTTTTTGTGCAGTGTCCTTAAATAGCGATCATCTTACATACTGCCTTTGTTCAGCACAAAATGAGAGGAAAGAAAAAATTAGGACAGGTGATCTGCAGCTTCTAATAGTCTGCCTGCTTCTCATGAGCCATACTTTCTGGAGAGGGTTGTGACTGGCATGTGGAAAGGGCATATATTGGCTCATCTCTTGTGCACAAACGCACAACCTTTCTCTCTCCTACAAGCATCTGCACTCTTGATGTGAGAATAAAAGCTTGGATTAGATTCAATTTAAATTCTGAGGTTTTTTTTTTTTTTTTCATCACTTCTTTGCATCTGCTACTTTCTTAAAACAGAATTTGGGAAAACTTTGAACATGTTCAAATGTTCAAAAACTTTGGAGACTCCAAACATGCTGTCTTTTCTTTTGCCTCACACTGTAAAACAGCTTTGTGCTTTCCCTAAATAATGCTCTCAGGAGGAATCACTGTGTATGAAAGTTTTCTACAGAAGAGGAAAATTCTAACTTTTGTGTGGAGGTAAAACATGAGGTTGGACTTGGGAAGTAACTAACCATGTAACGCTTCCATGGCACATTCCCATCCATTATGTGAAGCAAAGTAACTGTATGTGCGACTTAAAAAGTTTTGTCCAGAAGGTGGTGTAATCTCCCTGCTTTTTCAGGACTTTCAGGGGACTTGAACACTGTGCCAGTGGTAACAGCACATGTGAACTTACATTCTGCCTGGGTGGCATTTTCTTCTTTATCACCCAACATCCTGTTCTGAAAATAGAAAATAAAAATAGGAAATATGTACAAACTGTTCCTTTCTTCTCTCTCTGAAATCTGAATGTTCAAAATTACTTAGAAGAACGCTCTAAAACAATGTGTACGCTAAAATAGGCAGTTTAAGCTGTAGGAAGAGTGTTTAATTGTATTTTTGTTTCTTGTATTGTAAAACAAATTCCTGGTTCTCTGTGTGCAGGAAAGAGGAAGAGTCACAGCGCATATCCCCGAGGACGTTTGTTCCCAATTAGGTCGATAGTATCTAGGACATTCTGCATATCTGATCTGCTCCTTGGTTTGTTTTATAAAGCTGAAGGTAGTATCAAAAGCTGTAGGTACGTTATTTAGCTCTTCAGCAATGAAAATACAAGATTTGGAGAGCAGGGACAAAACCGGACTGCCTGATCTGGGATGGCTTGAAGTTAGTGGATGCACCCATCAGTGATAAGCACAATCAGTGGAAAYATCCTTTCTTTTTCCAATTCCATAAAAGGAAAATATGTTGTTTTCTGTCTTTCAGAGGTTTCAAATCCCATTGTGAATAAACTAAGGAGTTTTAAGAATAGGAGCTCGTGGAAGGATTTGAGCATTTCTGGGCTTTCTCGTGACTCTGTGTTTTTCAAAAGATCCACTAGGTCTTTGGAAGATTTGTCTCGGAAGCTAAACTTCTCTGTGGCAAGTTCTGCAGCAAAGATTGGCAGCTCATAACAGCTGCAGTTCTTGTTCTGCTGAGGAAGGTGAAGCCACTCCAGACTATGTGTGTGTTGCATGAGAGACATAACTGTGGCACCAAAAGGTTTATCCAAGATAGTATCAGTCTCATTGCTAAAATACGAACAACAGTAAAGGTGTGGCAAGAGAGTTTGGCGAGGCTTTCCAAGCCCGCATGGAGCTTCTATGCATCCAGGCTTGAGTTCATTGTATTTACTGTTCCCTGCTAGTGCTTACTTGTTAGACTGGAGTTAGCTCATATGTGCATGGTTATGCAGCAGAGCATTTGCCTATAAATACATCTTGTGGCCCAAAATGAATGGCCCACTTTGAGACAAAAAGTGAGGTAGCTGACAGCCTGACAAGACAATGACACTCACTCTGGGTAAATCTGTTCCCTGAGCTTACGGTGCAGGGAAGTGCAATTTACAGGTCCATCTGCCAAACATATTACTATGGTTCTGCTTTCTCCTAGAGTCAAGATGAGTGGTTGACTTTGTAAGTACAGCAGCACCAACAATAATCTCTTAGATCAGGTGAGAAATTGATGTATTTCATATTGGCAGGTTGGGATGGTGGGCATGGTTCATGAACTGGAGGAATGAGGAGGCCAGTGTTGATCCACAGTGCCCCCTGCCCAGCAATCCCGGCATTCAAGGAGGTTGGGCCACCTTCCAGGTCTCACCACTGAATATGGCAAAGAAGGATATGGTTTCTCTGCTTGCCGGTTACAATGCAGATTTTTGAATCCTTATTTTAAGCTTGGATTTTCATGGGACTTGAATTTGTAAAGGCTCTGCTCAGACTGAGTTGTAGTGGAGGGTGAAGTCCGTGTTCCCTTAAATCGTCCTTTGAAAAACCTAGATGAAATGTTTCTCTTCTACTAAAGTTGCTGGACACGTGAGCTCTGACTGGCTCTGACAACCTACAATGTATTGTAGAGACAGGCTAAGTATTTTTTCATAGAATTACTGAATCTTTCCTTTCTTTGTGCTATAATACACGTTGTATATATACAGAGCTTGTGCTCTGCAGTCTGCTACCTTTTTCCTATTCCTCTCCACTACCTTTTTCGTATTGCTCTTTCCCATCAATTGGCAAGGTCTTTACCTGAAGCCAAACACACTTTATTTTTTTGCATGCTCTTGTCTGAGCCTCTCCGTCATGTGCAGAGTTTCCCCTCTCTGAACTTTCTGTATAATGCATTTATACCTGTAGGATTATGAAGGCTGAGACCACCTATGGCATCTTCTTCATCTTCTAATGCAATTCCAAAAGACTTCAGCCTCCAGATTTTGCATTTCATCCCACATCTTCATGATGCTTGCATTGTTTCAGTTGCCTTTCATCAGATCTGTTGATGGGCTGTCTGGTTTTGGACTAAACCCCCACAGATGTAATTTCATACTTTGTTGCAGTAAAAACAAAACTTATTTGTGGTCTAAATCCCAAAGGGCCAGTCAGCCAAACCCTTGCATCCCACGTATCAAGAATTCATGTGTATTTTTTTGTGTGTGTCAGGAGATCATTTTGAAGGGTTGGTGCTGGTATCTTTCAAGCAACTGTCATGTTTACCTAATGAGCATATCAGTCGTGAAAGATGTTATTATGGTTTATAACGGTGCTCCTGCTATTCATCTGAGGTTGATTCCCTGATGCATCTTTTGAATGTTTCCTGTTCCTAGGATAACAAAATGAAAAACCCATGGACAAGCAGCTTTATTAAAGCTCTGGCACAGAGGGAAAGCTGCAGTCGGATACAGCATTAGCTATATCTCATAAATAATCTAGGGTCACTGATGACAAAACACCACAAACTTTTTAATGACAGACAATTAAAGCTTGCAACGACAGTTCACTCCTTCTTGACTAACTTACTAAATAAAATCATAATGCTATTTTAATCAGTAACATTCCAGCTAAACCTCTGTTACTGCTTTTGCTTTAAAAATAGCATTTGAATAAAAATTATAGCAGTAACAGATTATGCAAATTGCTTCTTTGACAACTTTGACCTCTCTTCAGGCAACAGAAGGCATAGAGGAGGAGGGGGACGGCCATTAAATCCCAGTTAATAGGCCTGCTTCTGTTTCCAGCTGCAGCTCCAGTACATTTGCACAGGTCTTCATTTCACCTACATGGAAACAAGGAAGTTGCACAAGGTGGCTGCAGCTGGAATCTGAAAAACTGTTGTTAAATAGGACCAAAACAACTGAGGATTTAGCTCGATTATCAGTGTGTCCCACGGTACGTTTTCCGGGTCAGTGTTTGGGGAGAAACATGTTTTAACTGAAAACTGAGCATATTTGGCCTTGAAGACACAGGAACAGTATGCACCAGATCTGAGAGCTGACTATTCACTTTGCTTTTAGGAGCATAATCATATTTTCAGTATTCAAAGAAGGCTATTGTATTTTTCCCTCAGACTAATCGTAAGTCCTGCCCATTGTATCAGTGATAGAATAGGCTACAGATTAAACTGATTATTCTTATCCCTGAGGCATCTTGCAAGAGCAATGCGAGTACCATGAGGCAGTATCTTTGATGGCTCAGAAATGTTTTGAAACATATTAAAGCTAAAGTAACTACAGAAAAGAAATTTAATTATAAAAAAGCTTTTACCTGTAATTTTTGTACAGTAAAGACAAGCAAACATTCCTAAGGAATTACTTGGGTTTTCACATAAACATTGCAATTTAAAATCAAGTTTTTACAGCAATACAAATAAGCTGCTATAATAATTAAAATGCTGTAATAATTAAAATGAGGAAGACATGAAAGAGCATAAATTCTGACAAGTTCGGTGTGAAATTATAGCACTTTCTGGCATGCAGCTTGCTAAAGGCATTAAAGCTAATACCAAAAGGTTTTTTTCAACCGTATCAGAACTAGGTGGCCTGTCAGAGAGTTGGGGGGAGGGAGACAGTGGGTAGCTGGGAGAGGTAGCAAGGAGGTACTCTCAGGGAAGAGACATCCCCAGACTATATCTGTAAATAGACCAGTTACTCCCAGAGGACAGAGTGTATTGCACTCTTAAGTCATCTTAAGACCACTGTTATTACTGTTAGAAAAGAGGGGAAAGAACTAGTAGAATAAATTTCAGCAAAGTGCAAGGGTTGGCTGTTGATTACAAAGTTATAAGAATTAAAATGAAGGAAATATATTGGCAGTGTAGCTCTCAGCTGCTACACAGGAGACCTTTTGGTATGTCTCCCAGCCATCGCTCCTGAGGGGATAATCTGCTCACTTGAGCATAGCTTCACACCATGCCTGTGCCTCCTTCCTCTGAGCCCCTTTGCTTTACTTGCCCTGGAGGCAGTTTGTAGTGCTGGAGAGCTGACCCCTTGCTCTTCCAAGAGTGAGTCTTTCTTGGAGTTTTTGCTCCCTACTTCCTTTCCCAGTTGGAATTTCCCAGCCTTTTTGATCTGCCCCTCCTGAAAACTTGCTCTCCGAGAAGCTATAGCAAGAGAAGAGGCTTTTACTAAATATGGCTAGGAAGAGTCCTTTTTTCTTCTTTTCCTCTGTTCTTGGAGTGGAATCACAAATTTACAAATGTAGTAAGAAAGAGCGTCCTCCCCTCCACTGCTGTCTAGGCTCATCTTCCCTGTCTCCTCCCTTTCTTCCAAATTGCATTCCCATTGTGTTCTTTAATTAGTATCTTCTTTCCAGTTGGGCTGCTTTTTCTATCTCCAACATTTGCACAATTGTTACTGCACTTTATAAATCTCATCTTTTAAGTTGTTCTTGTACTGTTTGGACTCAATTTGAATAACTTTTCAGTTACTTGCAGATGCCATCTATAATACAGATAACAGATTTGGTGTTAGGGTGTGACTTTTTTTTCTCCTCAGGTATCTTTCCTCCTTGGCAGTGTCAGGAGTGCTGCTGTCAGAGCTAGTATTCACCAGGGATCTCTCTGAAACTGAAATTGCCAACTCTGCAGTGTGTCCTGTTGTTCAATCAGCAGCTATTTTGGAAGAATGGAAGGTAGTTAACATGACTCCAAGCTTTTGAAGGGCTGCAGTGGTCACCTGGACAGCAACAGATGAAAGAATCCAATTTATGTACTGGTAGGAACTATAATAAAGAATGGGATTAATGGACAGTTGGGAAAAGTCAGTATGGCGTTTGTGGAGCCTCAGAAATCAACTAGTTCCTTGAAGGAGTCAGCAAGCACAGGGATATGAGATGGTACAGGTGTGATTTTCAGCAGGATCTCTGTCCAAAAGCTGTTAAAGAAAATAAGCTGTCAGGATATGAGAGAGAATGTTCTCCTGCAGGATAAAACTGGTTAAAGAGGTAGGCATTAGTTGTTCGGTAGTCTCCCCTTACTTTAAACAAGCAGGGGAGTCCTGCAGGGACTGCGCTCCAGCCTAGGGTAAATGTTCTCTTCAAAAGATGAGACTGAGGTGAGAGAGGTCACTGCCAATACGAAATTACCAGGAAGTAACAAGAACAACACTGAAGTGTTTTAGTAATCGTAACAAAGCAACGCATTAAAATTCTGCCTTATGTGCAGTTGAGGAGGTCTGTCCTCGGCGCTCAGGACTGCAGTCTGCTGATGCTCTGGGTCCTGATCTGTGTCCAGGATGGTAGGAAAGTGCACAGATTGTCAGATGGGTGGGTATTTTTTTCTGCGCAGGAAAGCAGTCCCCTAAAGATCGCCCTAGCCACTGGGCAGCAGCATTTCTATGGCAAAGAAATTTTTATGCGAAGCTAGATCAAGCTATGGCTCAGTTTTTCCAGATGGCGGAAAATGATGACGCAGGACAGAAGGGCTAAATCCTGGCTAAATCTCAAGAGCAGCTGAAGGAAAGACATTCACATTTGAGGTGGTGCCCTAGCTGCAAAGCAGGGAGTTCATACAGCTGTAATTCTGATCTATGTTTAATTGTAGGTGATTCAGGAGCATCAGTACGTACCTGCTCTTGCTCCAATTTATCCGTTCTCTTTCAAGTCCGTGTTCTGGGTAGGCAAAAGGTGGCAAGGATGACAGTGAAGCCAAACAAAGGTAATTTTCTGTAGAAAAACCAGGCCTCATTTGCCAGCTAGACTTATCAGAGGAAGAAAAAAACTGTTGAGTTGGTCTCTGGTTTTGTAGCAGTGAGCAGCAGCTGTTTTGGTAGCAGTAGCAGCAGCTCATATAACAAATGTTTCATGATGAATGCAAACAAAAGCCAGCCCTGAAATTCCTGCTCCACTATGTACGCATAAAATATAAAACCAGTTCAAAATAACATAACTATTCAACTTAAGGGATTTTCCCCCCCGCCCTAAATAAATTCCATATGAGCATTAGTGTTTGGTCTGCTCGGTTCTCCAGGGCTCACCCAGAAAACATTTTTATCATACAGGCTGAGGGCAAAAAGTGAGCATAAAAACAGACCAAGAAAAAAATATTTTTAAAAGAAGTGCACGTGCAAAGAGGTGTGTGGTTTGGGGGAAGGTTTGGAGAATACCAAACATGCTTACTGGGTTGAAATTACTGCTGATGTTTGTGAGTTGGCTGAATTCACTTGCCTCAAAAATAGGTCTTGGAGGAATTCTTCGTGCACCTCCGTGCAGTTTGGTTTCTGAAGATGACTTGTGGTTTTAAAGACATCTGCATGTTAGAAGAGTGTTGTGCCCTCTAGCATGAATGTCTTTCCAGATAGCTAGTGGGAGGATTTCTGGGGAATGCAAGTTGCTGATGAGTGCATACTCAGGGGAAATGAGGGTATTGAAGAGAAAGAAAAAAATAATAATTGGAGAGTCAAGAGAAATAGAAGAGCTGTCCAGGGGGCAGTGCCTTAAATTGTCATCTTCCTCCAATTGCTCAAGTTAAAACAACAAGTAAACCCCAGCATTTACCCATCCCTCCCTGCTTTCCTGCTTGCTGAAAGTCTGGAGCAGCATCTGTTGTCTGCCCACGCAAGCACTCCTGCTCTCTCTCAGGCCCTGAAATATTCTCTCTTCACAATCAATTTGCTTTCCCCATGGCTTTCTTTGACTTCTCTGGTCTGGCTTCCCTGTAACTATGGGATTAATCAGTTCTGTGCATCCACCATAGGAAGAAACCCTATTTCTTGTGTTCTGCCAGATCAATGATAAAACAATGTACCTTATTCCTGTGCCTTTTGCGGTATGATTCCATCTAATACTTTTTGTGTAGTGAAAATCTTAAACGAGGTAATTGTAGTGGTCTGTCTTCTTCCATAGTGTTTCTTTCAATTGAGTTTTGGAGGGTCTATGAAGTTGTGTTACTGTGTGATATATTACTGTATTTAGGGTACATGCGTACCTGTGAGTCATTATGAGTATTACATCTTTGGTATTACAGAGCATGCAAATGCAGGGCTTGGAACAAAATCTGTATGCTTGTCTCAGTCTTTGCTCCTCCTGCTGCTTGACTGCTTTGATTCCTTTCCAAACAATCAGCTACATTATTTGATTTCTTGCTTTTTGTGGAGTAGAAGGGGGAAAAGGAGATGGATGGGCACCGTTGGACCTAGCAAAAAAAGAGGAGAGAGGGGGTGGGTTGTTTTGTTGTTTGCTTGTTTCTAGCCAGAAAGAAGTGCAACACTAGTTACTGGGAGAGCCCAGTGGCTGGTTGTGTTGGGCCTGTGTTGAGGGAAGACGTGGAGCATGCTGACGTTGCTGCGGCAGAGTATTTGGTGCCTTGCAAGGAGCACGTGTGTGCCCAGTCTGGCCAGAGCCCCTGGTGCTTTGCAGAGCTGCTTTTGGGATGTTAGCAAGTTTGGAGGTTTATTGCTTGGGCAAGAACATGTGCTTTTTCTGTGACATAAAATGAGAGTGTGGGATTAATGTGTAGCTGATATATAATATACATCTCCTAAAAGCTAGTGGAAATTGGACATGACAGGAATGAGAGCGTAGCCAAAGCAAATTTATTTAAAATGTTGAATGAAAATATTCACAGAAAACTCTGTTTTAACCTAAATACCACTAAATATTTTGCTGGGCATTGAAGTCTTATTTTTATTTTTTAAGTTTTCTTCCACTCTCCACTGTCCCTGTAAGTGCTCTGCCAATTTCACAGTAGCCGTGACTGATCTTTGAAGGGTCTTCAGGCAACTGACAAACCTGGTTTACTTCACTGGGTATTGACATTACTTAATGTCAGGTGCTTAAATTATGTACCAGGGAAACTGAACTCTCTGCATGATCAGTGAAGAGAGGTAAATGGCTGTTTATCTCTCTGGGGGTTTGTTTCATGCCTTG
Source organism: Phoebastria nigripes (assembly GCA_035582835.1). Classification (NCBI taxonomy): domain Eukaryota; kingdom Metazoa; phylum Chordata; class Aves; order Procellariiformes; family Diomedeidae; genus Phoebastria; species Phoebastria nigripes. The sequence goes on from JAYKAV010001367.1 coordinate 616,855, forward strand.
AGTGGCTGCCTGCAGTTCAGCAGCAGGAATATTTCTCACTCGTGCTGTATACTGGTATACAGTTGGGTAGAGATGGATGTTGTCGAGGAGTTGGCATGCAATAGTGTTTGTAGGAGCAAGGATGAAGTATGCATATAAAAACAAAGTTTATATCATGCCGCCTTAGTGCTCTCCTTGTCTATCCAATAGATAGATCTGTGCATCATTGACTGCTATTTGAGCTAAGCTTTTGGTGGAATTGTTTGGGGGGGGGAGGGTTGTGGGGTTTGTTTGGGGTTTTTTTTAGCACCCTTGGTAGTATCTTTTCCTGCAGTGTTTCCAGGAGCAAAGTCTATGACCTAGTTCCCTGTGGGGCAAAGAAACACAGCAGAAGCCCAGGACTTCCTTTCCAAGAGCAATGGAGATGAACAAAGAGGAAGATTTATTCTAGTAAATTCTCAAGAAACCCCTGCGTGGTGACCAAAGCAGCTGCTAGAAGAGTGCTTAGAGTGAATGGACTGCAGAAGACAGGAAACCTGGGGAAGGAGTTTGGATAGTAAAACTATGAAGGGATCTTGAAGAGGGTGAAGTATGGCAGGACCAGCTGGGGTAGGGGATGATGGTCAAACAAACCTGCTCAGGTATTTGGCAGTGAGGTAATTTCACCAGTTGCTTCCTCCATGTTCTCTCCAAGGTTTTTTGGGTGCAGCACGTGAGGTGCGTCTCTGGTCTTGCACTGTCCACAGCTTATGTTTCAGTGTTTGAGAACTCCTTAATCCGTTTTTCTGCACTGAATCCTGGTTCACAGGGACTAGTGTTTGTCCAGTTTCACCATAAAGGTGTCAGGTAATAGTGCTTTCCGTGTCTTCCTTAGGGTTATTATTTCAGGATTTGTGGATCTTTCGGTGTGTGGGTTTTTTCCCTCTAGATTCTTACCCTATCCATTCCCATTCTTAATTTAGTTCAGTAAGTGGTAAATTCAGTGGTAAATTTTGAGTGCCTGTGATGGCAATTAAAAGCCACTAGAGACAGGGTATAATCTGGGAATCCTGCATGCCAAATAGCACTTTGAAGAGGTTATGGTCTTTCCTGGTTTTGGGTACCTAGTTTAGCCCATGATTTTGTGTGTTAAACCATTGATTTTCTTTAATGGTGAGATGCTTAGCATGGAGGATATATACTCTTTTTAAGCACAATGAAACAGATTTCTCTTGTTAAGATTATTTTGTTTTGTTTGCAAATGGCAAATTGTTCTTTCCAGTCAGCATGGTGAAAAAGGGTGAGATGAGTGCTGTTGGTGTCCAAGCCCTTGAAAGAAAGACATTATCCTGATAGGCATATATATACACACACACATATATACACACATCCTGATATACATATATATACATCATGATATACCAAGAACAGCTCCCGTGGGACTGCAAACCCTTTTCGTAATCAATGGTTTTCAGCTCGTATTAGCTGAAAACAACAGGAACAAATTGCAGCTTGTACAACTTAGCCTGTTTCGTGCAGCTATGCCAATGCAGGTGGCTGATAGCAAGAAACCTCAGTTTGTCGTCTCATACTTTAGCAAACAGCTTACCAAAAATGTCAGCCCAGTTCATCTAGAACTTTTACTAAGAGAAGAGCGGTGAAGTTGCAAAGCATATTTGTCTGTATATTGAATTTCAGCATTTACTTGGCACCGCCTTCTGCTGCTGGTGGAATATGGCATGTGGTCCCTGGTAGGCTCCAGTACTTTGTGCAGCTGCAGAACACGTTATTTAGCCTATTTTAAGGGTAGACTCACCACTTAGCCAAAGATTCTGCTTTGAGTCACTGAAAATTATTTTCCTTGGTGCATGTTTTTGCAAGCTACTTGTAGATATCAATGGTTTGAGTTCCTGCTTAATTCAGCTATTCAATTCTCAGGCTGCTTCTGTTATCCTTCCAGACCACATCTTGGTGTACATCCCACTTGTTCAACAGGTTTTGTTTTAACAGAAATAAAAAGTTAGCGCATGGACACTTTGTATCTCATGTACAGAAAGGGAAAAACTCCCAAGTCCCACACATCTTTTCATATTGTATACACATGTGTGAGTAATTTTGTGAAGAAATGGCACATGATACATTGGTATATTTTATTAGCAATTGGCAATGCCAGACCAACATTTTGATTTCAAAGTAGTGGCAGAACTTACACAGATTGCCACTAAAATCAAAGGATGAATCTAGCACTGCATCCCTGTTTCTAAGTCTTAGCAGACAGACTGGATAATCAAAGGCAAAAGAGATACAACAAAAGTATTTTGATAAACAGATGTCACCCACTTTAAAGTGTTGAATCTCAGTTTAATTTTTCCCATGCTACATAAATAGTCCCTTCACTTCCTTCAGCCTTGTGGTTTTTCATTTCCCGCTGTTATTCAGACCAAATGGGAAAAAAAAAAGTAGTTATATTTATGAGGACTCTATATTTGCTCAGTTTAGGGGTTTTCATTTCTTCAATAAATGTACTTAACAAAATTAAATGCTCTGGGAATGTGCCAGAAATGCTGTCAACCACTGTGCAAGCAGATGGATGAAGTTTCAGCTGAGCGTGATGTGCCCGGGTTACCGTGTTTGTTTAGAAACTGATGACCATAGTCACTGGCCACACCAGAGTAGCCAGTGAGGTGAGGAATGTATTTTTAAAGAGCTCGGAGTCACAATTTCATATTCCCAGCACCCGTGGGCTTACAGGAGTACTTGGCCTCCATCTAGACACTGAACTGGGTTCTGGGACCCACATACTCAGCACTAAGACAAAACCTGACTGCATGCATTGGTCTCCCACTGAGTGCTGAGCCTAGGTCAGAACATGTGCCTTAGGGCCCTGTTCCCATGTGTGAGTGCGTATGCACATCCAACGCAGTAGGTGTCCCTTCTACGTAAACGTACGCCAAGCCTCCCAGAGATGAATTTTTGATTTTTCAGACAGGGCTTTACAAAGCTCCCTTGATATATTCCCCCCCCCACATTGTTTTTGTTGCTATGGAAACCCTGAATGTACCATTCTCTCAGATAACTTTTTCATCATGTTTTCCACGGAACTTCATCAAAATATTCTGTTTAAAAAAWATATATATATACATTTTCAATGGTGCATTCTGTCGGCAGATTTTAAAAAGCTGATCATTTATGGTTTCAGGATTTCTTTGAACTGTTGGGCAGAAGTGAAATTTAGGCATTTATTCTTCTGGTAGGCTTAGCAAATTGAATAGGATTTCATAGATTCAGAATCAGATCCGTTGTTTTAAGGAATATCTGTTGAAATTGGGCACTGAAACATAAACTCTTGGTTCTTAACGATATTTTTTGTTACTTTACCAGATAAGTGAAATTTACTTATAGGTTCCCCTTTTGCTTTTAGAATTAGCCTATGAAGTTGAAGAAATCTCTTGCCCTGAATTGCATTTTTTGTTAAAGTAAAAGAAGTATTCTCAGTCTGTGCTTTGGGACAAGCAACAGTTCAAATCTGTGGTAAACACACATAGGTTATCATTTACTTCTGATTCTTAAATATGAAAAAAGTTAAAATTAGTTATGATGTATGGCTTTTTAACCACAAATTGCAGTATTTTCCATTAATTATTTGTAGCTCTAATCACACCATTTCAAAGAGTATCTAACAGAATTAGAAAAGGTACAAAGCAGGAGCAAGGGATATGGTCAGGGGCATGGAATGGCTTTCATAGGAAAAGAAATTTAAGAAATAGACCTCTGAGTTTGGTAAAGAGACAACTGAAGTGGGATATGCTAGAAACAAAAAAGGAACGATGCAAAGAGATTGAATGCAGAATGATTAGTCTTGATTTCTCAGGGAGAATCAGTTTTTAAAAGTTTAAAATAGACATAAAGGGTTGGGTGATGTTGGTTGTGGTTTTGGATTTTTAAACCAACAAAGAACTGTAGCATCGAACCTCCCTGCAACACACCATGCTGATGACCAAAACCTTGGTAGGATTGCAAAACCACTGCATTCATGGAGAAGTTCATTGTGTCACTACATTTAGTAGCCATCCATGCAGCTTCTGGCTCGAGGAGTGCGTAGCTGCTGAGCACCAGAAGCTGCGAGGCGGCGCTGGGGGAAGACACGGTCTGTGCCTCTGCCACTCCTCCTCCAAGCATCCACTACTGGCCACCATTCAAATACTCAGTATAGTGACTAAGTGGGTACTTCATCTGATCCATTGTGCCTGTTATATGCATTATGTATGTATTTTGTGTGTATTTTAAATTTCCTAGAGGCAGGTGTGACAGGTTTGCCCACACCTGACAGCAGCCATTTTTACTCTGCTGGCTCTGGATGGGTTCAAGCAAACTTTCTTTATAGCAGCCTATATAGTGCTGTGTTTTGGATTTGTGGCTAAAATGAAGCTGACAACACACCAGTATTTTGGCTGTTGCTGAGCAGAGCTCACACAGCGTCAAGGCCTTCTTTGCTTCCCGCTCTGCCCCCTCGGTCAGTAGGCTGGGGATGGGCAAGAGGTTGGGAGGGGATACAGCCAGGACAGCTGACCCAAATCGGTCAAAGGGATAGTCCGTACCATATAACGTCATGCTCAGCAATAAAAGCAGGGGTGAAAGAGGAAGAACGGGGTTTTTGGCTTCCAACGTGGCCATTGCTCAGAGACTGGCTGGGCATTCGTCTGTCTGTGGAAGGTGGTGAGAGATTTCCTTTCCATCGCTTTCCCCCCACACACACCTATTAAACTGTCCTTATCTCTACCCACGAGTTTTCTCGCTTTCATCCTTCCTGTTCTCTCCCTTGTCCCATTGTGGGGGCAGGGGGAGTGAGCAAGTGGCCACATGGGTGCTTGGCTGCTGGCTGGGGTCAACCCACCACAACAGGGTTTCTCGCTTTATCTTGATTCAACTCTTAACGTTGCATGTCTTGTGAATAATGTTGGGGGCCTTTATTTCACCACTCATGAAGATCACAGTGTAGAAAATTGCAATGTTCTTCAACAAAAGCCTGGTTTGTTGCAGGTTTAGTGTTCTTTTTAGTAACCTCGCTCCCTCCCAAAATTGATTTTTCTTGAAGAGCTCTTCCTAATTGCTGTCATGTCCTTCCTGGTTTCTGTCCCATTTTATCCTCATTCAGAGGTGTTAATGTTTACATATGCCCATAAATACTGAAATGGAAAAAGACAGCAGGTCATTTTATCTTCTGTTTTCTTAAGCACAAGGGAAAGTTTTGTGCGGTATAACCTTGAAGCACGGTAGTCATTATGTCAGGGCTAGTATTGTCATTAAATCAAAACAGTGCAGTCATCCTGGAAACTTTGATACTAGCCAGTCTCTCTAACACTGGAATGAAACTACTGATTGAAACACTGTAGGCATAAGACAATTTGCAGGACTAAGTGCAGGAGCAGTGGCTTTTCATACCCTGTAAATCTCCCGTTCTGATTCATGGGTGTTTTCACAGTACTCTGCTAATTCCTTTAACCTGCAATAGAGTTAAGGCTGTTGAGAATATACTTCCTGTAAACAAGGTGATAGATGGCAGAACGATGTGCCCATGTATCTCTTCCCTGTCAGCACAGTAATGCTAAATGTGAGTTGAATTAAAAAGGATCATTGAGCAAACTTGGTTTCCTCAATGGATTGCTCTTGGTGCTGACGCACGAGCAAGAATGGTCAAGGTGTGCTGGAGCTGATCACATAAGTCACTGAAGATAGATGAGAGGTACTACAGGGACGGCTGTCTTCCTACTGGCTGGTGCAGATGCATGGGGTGCATAGGGAGACCTTCGTCTGCAAAGATCTTGGTCTCACAAGTATGTGTCAGAAATGCCGTTTCCCCCCTCCTTCAGGAGGAAAATCTATTGCCTGGAATACAGAGCAAGTACATGCATGGGTAAATCTTGATGGTGTTTGAACAGCATCTAAGCACCTAAAAATGTCCTGTATTCATTTATATTAACCCGAGCAGATTAGAATCACACTTGTCCTTGAACTGGGGCCTGCTTCCAAAAACTTTCAGACATATAAATAATTGTTAGGGGAAGTCTCCTGCCACAGCTTACAGAGACACTACATCCTGTGATACAGCCTCTGAGGTAGGCCACCTCACCCAAGTGCTTCAGTGCTCAGAATCAAATGGGTCATGCCAGACCTAGGGATTTTCTTCTACCTTTTTCAAGTCCTCATCCCTCGCCTGTGGCTGTGCTGCTAAAGAAGTGCTGAGGTTGGCATGAAGAGCCACTGCGTCTCTGTGTAACCTCTGCAACAGCATCTGCCTCGGAGATTTCAGGGAGCGGCACGACCTCTCAACTTGCAGCGAACCCCAGGTTCGCAGACCAGGGCTGCAGGCTCTGTTACAGAGAGGGCAAAAAGCCCAGGTGTGAATTCACCTTGACTTGGGTTCAATGCCTTTGTGGAAGTCCAGCAGGAGCCTCGATCACTGTGAAGTCCTGAGATAGCTAAATGTTTGGCTTATCTGTCTGTCAGACTCTTCAGGGTCTACTAGGTGCATAGAAATTTCTGTCTTTTTATGAGTGAGGATGCTTGCCCTTCACGCGAGCTTATTAGTGCAGGCATGGAGGGGAGCAGTGGGTCGCCTGGGGCTTCCTGGAATGAGGAGAGATGCATTCTTGTTTCTGGTTCATAGGAACCTCGGGGGACGCGAAGACCCTGGCAGCCTTAGGGCTTAGCCCTGTTGAGACATTATACTTTGCCTTCTAGCCTGAACGGTAGAGAATCAAGACATTCCCTTTCCAGGAAAAGCACAGGGTGAGAATTGCATTAGCCACACTAGGAGATTACTCTCCTCTCCCAGGACTTCCAGTTAATATAATTCCCCTTCTTTTTAGTTTTTTCTCTTGCTGAAACAAGTCTGCCTGTGTTAAACAACAGACCCTTTTCCTCAGTTTTGGCCAGAGGAGGAAGCCTTTGTCCCGATACCCTGGCAGCTGGCCAAGGCAGTTGGGCTGTGGGCCAGGAGGGGGTGAACTTGAAAGGAACAGTGTGGTGTTTCTGCTCTGGTAGCATTCTTCCTTCTTCACCAGTGCCTCAGCCCCTGGCCGCCTTCAGTCACTCATTATACACAAAAGAACCTAAGGGCAAAAGAGAGAATTTTCTCTTGACCGCCTGTAACTTGCAATAATAAGAAATAAAGCCATTTCAGGGCTTTCCGTTGTCTGTGTGCAGGCATAGTTGGGAGAAAATCTTCTTAGAACTGGCAACTTTCTCACACGGTAGAAGAGAACTGATAGCTTCACACCCCACCCCACCCCCATTTTAATAGCAGCTTTTATACGGTAATGTACATCTTCCAGTCCTGTCTACCCTATCAGTAGTGGTTTTACCTTGGCAGTGCATAAATTTTATTATTGGCCATTACTTTAGGCCTAGTTAGTATTTTTGCTTTCATTTCGCATTTCAGTAGTTATTCTTATATAAAGCAGTAAGCAGTCATATGTATGCTCTAGGAAGACAAGAAGAGGCAGCACTTAGAATTAATAATTTTTAAGGCCATGTTCTCAAACTTTTTTTAAAAAATGTAGCATTACTTCACATTCCTGCAAGGCCTGATACTGCAGAGTGGTGACCACTAGGTTTGAACAGCCAATGACCGGAAAAGGTGGCAAATTAGGTGTTCAGACATCTTCCAAAAATGACATTTGCACTGAGGTATCTCAAAGGCACTGACAAAAAGGCTTTCGCAAGGGTGCTCCCGGCTTGGAAGCTGACACATGCAAGATGTTTGGAACTTGCCTCTATGAAAGACTTAAATGCACCATTGGGTCATTCAGCTTGGCTTCTTGTGTGCTGCAGGCCACGCAGTTTCTCTTACTTCTGCACAGAGATCAGTAACTGGAGTTGGTTAAGTTATCCAGCATTGATGTAAAAATATCAAGTGATAGCAAATCAACTCTTTTTGTTTTGTTCTAGTGATTAATCACCTTCACCACCCTAAAAAGCTGTGCCTTACTTCCAGTCCGCATTTCTCTGGTTTCTGCTTCCAACCCTTGAGTATCCATAGTTTTATCACCATGAAAATATGCAGATGCTGTAAACAAGTCACCTCTCAATCTTCTTTTTTTGGTAAGCTGACCAGAATGAACTTATCATCTTTCTCTAAAGTGTCCCTTCCAACCCCAATATTCATTCTGAGGCTGTTTTCATACCCTGTCTGATTTAGGATGTGGTTACAAAACTGGATGCTATATGCCAGTGTTGCACTCATCAATACTATATATGGAAATAAAGACACCTCCACTTCGCTCCATCCCTCTTAGACATCTTAAGCATGCTCAGCACGCCTCTTCCATCGCTTCCTTTTTGTGGACAAAAATCACAGATAGCAGCCTACTGTGACTCGAAGCATAAAGGCAAGATGCCTGCTCTAGGTTCTCAAGTCCCAGGCTATATCTCTGCAGATTTTCTGCATAACATACCTGTGGTGAAGCTTTTCCTGCTCGTGAGCGCTGCTGAAATTTGTCTCGATCACTGCAACTTTCTCTTCTCTCTGCAAAAAAGTAATAACGTTAGTATCTGCGTAACCTACTATGCAACACTGTTCACAAGTGATCTCTAAGAACCTATTTTTAAATTGTGGTTTTGTCAGATCCAGATTTGACTGGATCCATTCAATAATACTTATACAGCTATAAAAGATACATTAGAAATTGCATATTAACTGCAACCATAGCAATTCTTTCGGCAACTCGAACTAGAGAATCCTGGCATTTCCTCTGCAGATGACTTTGGTTTTGGCACCTCCAACTCAGTCTAGTTCAACTTAGAAGTTGCTTAACAGCAATAAATGTACCTGACCACATTCTCATAAGAATCCGCCTTTTCGCTCTACCAATGTGGGTTAATTTTCAGCATTTTTTTTTCCTTCTGTGTTAACTTACCTTAACTGGGAATGCAACGTTAAAGTGCACCAAATAAAGGAGTCTCTTAGAAGATCCTGTTGAGATTTGTTATCTGATCATGTGTGAGATACAGCACGTTTCCAGGCTGGGGCAGCAGCAGAGACAGTGTGTGGTACAGGAGGGTTGGCTGAGGTGTCTCATGCAGCTGGAAATCCATGTTGTTGGATCCACAGCTCTGAACTGGTAAGAGCAAAGGCATAACACCATGAAGTTTCCAAGAGGAGAGTTGGAAATTTCATGATAAATACTTCCTGGCTGGAGGAGAGACCTCAGAGGGTGGTAGCTGTTTACGAAGTACAGAGAAAGTTATATATTTGCATTGCTGAGTGTGTTGTAAGGCAAGTGTTTCATAATAATGATATAATACCTTTAATACCTTAAGTAGTATTTCAGAGCACTCTTGAATGCACATCACTGTTACATTGTCCAGTTGACAGCCAGACCAGTGCAGCGTTGACCTCTGCAATATATTCCCAATATATGTTACTTGCATACTGCAGGAAGGTGTTTCTTTTGTTATTTTCAGCCTTATGGCCCAAGATACTTCTTACATTTATCACTAACATTATTCTTTCTTCTTTTTTTTTTTTTCATGTTTCTTCCTTGTTCTGATTTTGTGCCTTTTTCTTGGTGTTTACATCCTTGAGCATTAGTAGTTTTTTGATTGTCTTTCACATTATCTCTGTGAGCTCTTCCTGGCTAATGTCTGTTTTGGCATCCGTCCTTTTTTCTCTGCCAGGTTATCATTCTCTGAGCTCCCTGCAGTTTGTCCATGTTAATGTTAATAATGCAATTATATTAGGTTAACAGTGACATTATTCTTCCCTCTGGTTTCCTTATTCATTGTAGTGGTAAGAAAGAATAAAGAGCATTGCTATAACTGTCTCGCCTAGTTCAGTCTCTGTCATTGGCAGCCATTGTTTTGCAGTGTCCGTGCTAATTACAGTCTGGTGTATTTGCTCCCAAGATCCCTGTTTGATAAGTAGGACATCCGATTTGCCTAGGATTGCAGGTCTCTGGAGTTCTGGGTGTTTCCATGACCCCTAGAGAGCTGTCCTTTCAGAGAGATCTGTATCTGACCTCTAGGAGACAGGACATTGCTGTGTGCCAGTGGGCTAGAGTTCTCCTAATCCCCTGGAGTTAGGAGTTGTTCCATGTCATCAAAGCAGCACAGTAATTCAGGACAGAAATGCTGAAACAAAGCAAGCATTTCTAGTGAGCCTAGCGTAACTGTCCTCAGTATGCACATGAGTGTCTAATCTTTATCTACATGTTGTTAAAACTTACACCTTATTTTGTTGATGTGAATAACTGAGGAGAGAGTAAACTAGCAGTAAGGAGGTTAATAATAGGGATTCATAGTATTTCAGACAGACAAAGCTAGTAGATGCTATGGGACAAATTACTACTTGCCTTTCCATCAACTGTGGTTTTTAATACACTTCTTCCCGGTCGGTGCCTCTGTTAGGTTTTCTCCACTGTCCCTGCTTTCCTTTAGCAAGCATGAGCCTATGCGAGGCACTCAGTCACGCAGTGCAGCCACAGTGCACCATCTCTCTCCTCTGGCCTGGGACCTGGGACCTGCCCCGGGCTGGCACGCTCCTGAGCGGTAGCAGCCCCGTGGCCATCGGAAAGATGGCCTGCGAGCCAAACACATCAGCATCTCATCTCTTCTCCCGAAACCATCCTTTCCCAGATATCCTTCAAGAGCCCAGCTAAAAATTTCAAGTTTGAAAAGCGGATCAATTGTGCCGGAAAATTTTCTGCTGAGCTGCAGTTAGATATTCTGGGGGGAGATAATTTCTAGCATAGCCATCAGAGCCCTGTTTTAGCACCACAGCGATCGTTTGAGTGGCATATCAAGCAGAGGCCCTCGGCGATTCGTACGTCACGTCTAACCACAGTGACATACATTTATTTCCATTTAAAACTGTGGAGAAGTAGGTATGTGCTGCAGCTCAGCTGCGTACGATTGAAACGCGGGGCCTCCCCATGTAGTTCCAGGAAATGAGTTTACTATATCTGTGACAGCCATCGTGTTCACACAGCCTTGGAGCAGCAGAGCTCGGCATGGGATTTTTCCACCGCGAGCGTTAGCCGGGCAAGACTGCAGCTACGCTTGCCTGCAGCCGTCCTGCGCTGGCTCCAGCCTGGCTCACCTCTCCCCGCCGGATCCCCGAGGGCACTGGGCTCCCTGCAGCTTCGTCCAGGAGCAGCGCTGGGGAGCAAGCCTCTGTCTCGCACCCATGAAACGGCGGGGCGCTGGAGAGAGCGTCACTCTGAAATTCTCTTTTGAGGTGGAGAATGCCTTTAGGATCATTTTGTCTAAATATGGCAATCCAAGGTTTTTTGAGCCACAAAGTATAAAAACCGCTTTTCCTGTGGTTTGGATTGCTGCAGTGAGTAACGCCGATTTCTTAGTTTAAAAAAAAAAAAAAAAAAAAGAAAAAAGCGAGACTGTGGAAAGTAATGGTAAATATTCATCACCTGGTAACCCAAAAGAATTTCATTTTCTTCTTCCATATCTGCATACCAATTTAGTCTTAATTCAAGGCATGAGCAGGCTGCACTGGGAGGTTGAGTTACTGTACAGTACATTCATTTTAGTAATTTAAAAGAATGCCAAAGCAAACACAGTTTAAAAAAAAGAACCCTAAAAAGTAAATGGTGTAGTTTGTTGCCCTCCATATGGTTAGCTGTCTCAAAGGTCATAAAATGGGCGTCCTTTGGTGGGACAGCTGGGTTTATGTAGCATATGCAGATTGTTGTTTTGGCTTTAAGCCAGATCTACCTAATTTTTCCATTTTGCTTCTATGATGAGGAGAGGTGGTTAAGGTGACTTCAAGGGGCAGTTCTGTGATTTCATTCATATTTGTATTAAAGAGCCTTTTAAGAGTATTTAAGATTAGAAACCAGTCTAAATGAAATTCAAGTGCAAAAAAAGCGAAGTTCACTTGTTTTATCAAAAGGCTGAGCCTGCAGCCAGGCAGAGCCCCAGCTCGCGCCATCTGACAGCCAGCACCTCACAGCTATTTATGCACTGTAGTTACTGATGATTATGCTGCGAGGTGAACCAACAGAAGCCAGAAAATCTGCATTGCTCCTGTAGCCTTCCAGAGTGTGGGTAAGTAGCCTTATGTCTGTGCGTATGTATACATCTATAGACATAGGTGTGTGCATAGAGCAAAGAAGAATTGCATGCATCCAGGAATCCTCTATGCCACGACTACTGCAAATTCAGAGGAGGAGTATATTTTGCTGCTTTCTTGCTACCCGCCCCGAGGGTGGCATGCAGCACCTGGCTGCTTTGGCAGCTTGGGTGCCGGCAGGCTGCTCCCTGCCTGGCACACCACCAGTAAATTCCCCTTTGGCTGGTCCTGCCCCATACTGACCGCCCCTCCAAGAAAACGGTCTAGTGCTTTTCACCTTGTCATCGTTGGCAGCGCTCCTGGGCCGAACACAAGTGCCTCTCTCTGCTGCGAGGAGCAGCCACCAAAGGGAGCTGGAGCTGTAAGAAGTGGCTTTTCCCGCTTAGAGTCCTGGAGGGACTGTATAAGTAAAGAGCTTTTTCCAGCGAGGTAAATGGAGTTTTCTGTAACAGAAATAACCTATGTAAAATAAAAATGAAGTTGGCAAGCAGTATAAAGGCTTAAGCTTAATAAATGCAATGTTTAGTAGTGTATATTTGCTGCTGAGTTTGTAAAGAAAACCAGACTGCAAAGCTGGCAGGAGCTACCAACTAAGCAGCAGAAAGAGGAATGTCTTGAAGTGCTCAGTAATCATAAGGCAGCGGTTGCCTTCTCACCCAAGGACAGACTGAGTACCGTGTCCTTCCTGGAGTGTATTCATCTAATACCCATCAATGGTAACTTGAACAACTGACTGAGAATTTAAAAAGATGAGACATTTGTTAGTCTATTCCAGTCTACGGGTAAAGGTGGTGTAGAAGAGAATAAGCTCTTGGGGAACCCAGATGTTTTCACCAAAAATATTTCACCCCATTTACTAGCTACAGGTAGTGCTTTCTATGCTAATGTCTATTTTAAATGCAAGCATTTCATGATCCTTCCTCTATGCTTTTTCTTAGCTAGACAGCATGTTGAAGATCGCTTCTTTATTTTTAATTCCGTTTTTGTATATTTTAATCATTTTACTCCTATCTAAATAAACTATACAAATTGATAAACTGTGAACAGTCAGTAAGTATAGAGCATATATCACCATACATCACTGTAATTAAAGAACAAAGAACTCTGTGTACTAAGTTGTTTAATTACTTAGATAKATGACTAGAGACAAAGATTTCAGTGTAAAGAACTAGGAAGTTTGGTGCAAAAGCTCCATTTAATTACAGAGCAGCATGTTTTAATTGTTACCAACTAATGAAAACTGTTCTTCCGTTAGAGAAGGAATTAAAAGTACAAATGCAAAATAGAATTAATGCTTTAAATAATTTTTTTGTGATTTAGAACAGCATTACATTTGGTAAGCTAGTCAACCTATTTTCTCTTTGTTTCATATTCTTCCTACATTTCAAATTACTCTGCTGTTATTGGTAAGCAAAACTGAGAGGGAGAATACCTCTTTCAGATATAACTTTGTTCTTCTGCACCAGATGTGTGTGAGRCAATGAAGTCAAATGAATATGAGAATGTCCAGCCCAGCAGCACTTGCTGTCTCATGTAGTACTATTAAAATGAACGGCTTTCAGTTGTTTTTCTTTAATTCCTTTACTCTGAAGTAGGAAAATGTGTGTCCATTGTCTGAAAATTAGAATGTGTTTATAGATGTGGATACCCTAAGCTATATGAACATTAATCATTTAAAATTTGAAGAAAGCAGTTCATGTTCACATAGCTGTGCTCTACCCTTCTGTTGTACTTTTCAAGATTTAAAATCGTGTATAATACATATTTTTTTGTCTAAAGATCATTGCTGTTGTGTTTCCTAGCTGGACTTACTCATCTTTTATTACCTCTTGAAATAAATGCCCTTGCTTTTGGTTAAAGTTCCTCTCTTCCCTAAAAAGTTATCCTTGATTATTTCTCTTGGATGAATGTATTGCTTGTGGAATCCCAAGAACAACTCACTTTTCCTACTAGGAACCATCGATCCATCCCTTAGCCTTACGTGTAAGCGATTGTGAAAATGTGTTTCTCTGTAGAGCCGCTACGTATGTGTTAGCTTTGCTGGCAGGTACTTCAGGAGACCTCAGTTTGGACTGCTCACGTGAGCAAAACTCTGCCCGTGATAAAATCCCATTTCGATTCAGGGGCTCCCTCTGGAAGTGGTTGCTGCTGGGACCCGGTTGGAAACATGAAATATTCTTTGTTGTCTGCATCCTCCTTGTAAGTTTTTTCTTTGCCATGCTTCATGGCCCGACCCTTTTGAATTCCTCCAACTTGCAGAACTGCTGGTACAATAAGAATTAGTTTCCATATCAAAATCCAACTCTTCTTCACTGCAACAGTTTATCTATGTAGTCTTGTAGAATATGGGGATTTCTGTTTGGCATTTGAGGCAGCACAAATAGAGGATATAAATATTAAGGAAAGAATGAGCAGCAGAAGCCAAGACATTATCCTGGAACAAAAAAAAACAGTTCTCATGCAGACCTTGCTGTTGTAGCAAAGAGCAAGGAAGTGAAGTAAGGACTGACAAGACTAAAATTATCTGTTGGTTTTAGAGTCATGGAAAACAGCCTTAAGATGTCCCCCAGTCAAGTGGCTTCCCTCAGGAGAGAATCAATTAATCTGCTCTTAAAATCTTCCAGAGATACAGCTTTTGTAACTTGTATGCTCTACTGCACTGCCTAACTATCCTTGCCATGAAAAAGGTTTTTTACTAACGTCTAACTGGCATCTCCTTGCTTCAATGCAAGCCCATTCATCTTGCCATGTCTGGACCTAGGTGTATTCTCAGACTATTACTGTTATTTCCACGGGCATCACATTCTCTCAGAGTGACACATGAGACTTACTGGATTGGAGCACTGAGGTTTCAGAAAACCTAATTCTAGAAGCTAGGACTTCRTCAGTGTAACATTTATCTCCGCTTCTCCTAAAGAAAGTTGCAGTTGTTAGAGGGGATACAGTGATGCTACAGGTCAGTACTTCCAGCTTTTACTGTTCTCTTCTTCACAGTTGACTTTCAGTTACGTTTCTGTCTTGGAGAAGAAAATACTTAGGATGCTCTGGCAGCCTGTTGCCATCTGGTAAAATGATTGCCTTTAGAGTTTGCTTTACACCTTGTTCAAATACATTAATCTCCAATGGTAGAATAATCTATTGAGAGAGGAGGCAAAGAGGCAACTCAGTATTTTTGTTAGTAACTCTAATTCTTTATCAACAATAAAGGTGTTTTATTTCAGTTTACCAAAGCAAAAGTTGTCAGGTGAAGAGAAACATACTGAAATCTTCCAGTCCCAGGGCACAAGAGGAAGATGAGTCTAGTTTAATTAACAGGACGAGAAGGTCAACAGGCACATTCGGTCTTGAGGTGTCATGTGGTGATGCCAACAATGCTTCGGTGCTAGCCTGAGGTGGATTCAGACTGATACATATCTGTTTAGAACTGAACAATAATAAGGCACAACTGAGACACGATGTAGCATGTCACATAGGAAGTAATTTATTAGCTCAGCTCAGCTGTGTGCTGGATGTATACTTTACATGCATCAGGCAAAATTTCCAAAGCTAGGCAAGATTATGGGTTTCTCTACATGTAGTTTATGCTCATAATTGGTATGACCTAATTTGCATTTGCAGATAACCATTGCCAGTTAAGATCCTTGGTGATTATATGCAGTGCCAAATGCCGTGTATGAACTAGCCATATTTAAACATGCAAGTCTGACTTCAAACATCTATATTTTTTCATCTCTCGCTAAAAGTAAATCCATTATTAAGGAGACAGATTGAGCTCACTTGTATCAGTAATGCAGTAGGGCCATGCCTTAGTCTTTTGAAAAAAAAAAAAAAGTTTAGGTCTGGTCTCATTACTCAGCACCCACCATGTTGCTTGGGGTTTTTTTTACAGAACATAGGAAACTTGGCAATCTGACTGTGACAGTGAAAAAGACCGTCCCCTCTCCAGAAGCAATACAGATCCTCTACCAACGCATGAGATATGAATATGAGTTTTATTACTATGTCAAAGAACAGTTCCACCTGCTAAAGCGCAAGTTTGGACTGAAGTCTCGTATCAGGAAACCACGTCCCAGACCCGAGTTCTTCATTCCTTCTCCCCTGGAAACAGAGGAACCGATGGACGATGAGGAAGATGATGAAAAGTGGCTAGAGGATATCTATAAAAGGTGATGGATGGAAGAACTATCCTTTCTCTTCTGGCGATCCCTCCAGCTTTCTTAAGATTTTTTTTAATTATTATTAAAAGTAATTTCTTAAGGAACTGAGTTAATGCGCAGCAGCATTTGAAACAGAACGAAAGAGACCATTCCCACATGCTGGGGCCATCAGGAGATACCTGGTTTTGCGGGTTTGATTCATTGAATGGTGTTGGCTCTATAGCATCCTTGCTATAGCATAGTTCAAGAGAGAAGTATCTACCGTCTATCACAGAATAACTTTTGGAGTACACAATAGTCCTCTGGGCACCTGCAGAACATCAGAGAATAGATTAGATGGTCTTGCAAAGTAAATTTTACAGACTCTTGTCTCTCTCTTTCTCCAGAAACAAGTCTTCATTGCATAACACTGCGGCATTAACTACCGGCAATACGGACTATGGGCAGTGAGCCATGTGGGAAGAGTGCCTCTTTCTGCCCAGAGCACACTGCTATCCCAGTGGTACGGCCAGAGCCACTGCCGTGTCTGTGCACATCGAGGATAACAGGCTCAGAAAGGGGCTAGATAATGCCTTCTGGATTACCCTGTGCGGGAGGAGCGAGGCTGCTATTCTGGTAAATTAATATTAGTGGACATAAGGCAAGTTACAGGAACTAGATGTTTTTGGTAAACCCTTCTAGTTCATAGAGTGGAAAAAGTTACCTGGTCAGTGAATGGCAACAACAGATGAAAAGTGCAAGGCAGGGTTACCTAAACTGTAGAGTTTTGTTTCTGCAGTTGAGTACTTTTCTATTAGACTCTGAAGGAAAAGGTGCAGTGTACGGTTTTTATGTTCAGGAAGGGTATTGGTAGATTTTTGTTCTTCTTATGAGTCACAAATCCGAAGAGATACAGAAAAAGTCACTCATTAAAAAATGTAGATGATCTGGAACTCCTATTAAGCATGACCGGTATGTCTGCAATCACAGAATTTAGTTGTTCACTTCTGAAGCTGAACACAGCTGCCCCACCGCGCAAACACCAGACGCCTACTTTTAGCATGGCTAGAAGTAGAATTAATGATATGGACATACACAACTTCTCTAGCTGAAATATTTCAGAATGATAAAACAAAGAAAAGAAGGCGGCATACTCTGTGAAACCAAAGCCGATTCAATGATACCTTGTTAAGAGAGTCACTGTGAAAGTTTGCCCTTGTTAATCACTACAAGTATTATCAGCAAACACTAGAAAGGGAATCAGTGGAGGCTGGGAGGGGCAAGGGGAATAGCTCCAATATGTGACATGCTGTTGTCTTTGAGGTGCGTGCCCCTGGGGTTCCCTGTGACGTGTGGGCTTGCCGGCTATTCGACAGCCTGCCAGGACTGATGGTGCAGAAGTGACAGACCTGCACGCAGCAATGGGCAGAGCTATTTGGCCATCTGCTCCATAGCAGAATAGGGGGGATTTGGGGGTCTTGGTGAGGCCTTGGCCTCATTGTTGCCAGAGGAAGCTGGACTAGTAGGGGTTAACAGCAATAAATTCCTGTCCTAGAGCACAGGAAAGAAGCAGGGCCGAGGAGTTGCAGCTCCTTGCCAGGATGAGTCCCAGTAACACTTCAGGGGCAACGCACCTCTGCCTAACTCACGTCCTTTCTCAGACATCTACCGGGCAATTTTTGCTTCCTGTTCTGCGGCTGCCTCAGCAGCGTGTCTGCCGTCTGCAAGGTCATACTTCAGTTTGCAGTAACAAGCAAAAGTTATTTTGTGATGGACGAGGCATATAAACTCGAGCTAAGCTCAAACATGCGTTCCAAGGGTTTCCTGTTCCATGAGCCTGCTGAGAGCCAATAAACATTATAGCCCATTTTCATCACCAGTCAGTCTTTACTGTACCTACACGCAGAGAACGAAAATAAAGAAGTGTAATTGTGTTAAGACAAGATGCTAACATACAGAAAATATTACGTAGAAGATTCTGTTCTCATTATTAACATCCCAGGTTGGTGGTAGCAATGCACTACCATGGGGGAGCACGTTAAAGAAAGCTGAAAATGGCACAGATAACAACTAACGTATTAGCTAAAATATGAATCTGCTGCATTGTATATTTTAAGTGGTTTCTATGAAATTACATTGAAAGAGTAATGATTAGTTTACACACTGTGGAGTTGTTATATTTTGGAAAGAAAACTAATATTCTCACCTTTCTGAAATGCTGTTTGAATCCTTTTTGCCAATGTTGTAACAGAATAATCAGTCACTTAACACATTCAGCCTTCCTGCAAGTTCACTGCTGCTTACCGTAAAGTCTATTTTTATCTGTTTATTTAACGGAATCTTCAGCCATCACTACTTATAACCTAAATACAAAACCTGTTTAATGATTTACTCGCTAGGTTTTAATGTTGTTGTATTTTTTGTAACAATCAACCTGGCCTCTCCTCCTTGAATGGTACTTCATAAATTTATCTGGCACATAGCGTCTAAGATTCCTGGTCCTACAGCCTATTTGTCTGTCATGAAATATATTTTACTTAATTGTTAAAAGGTACGTTTTAAGCTGGTTAATCTTTGCCTTATTTATTGAAACTTTTCAGCACATTCCAAATTCTAAGTTGCTCAGGAAGAAGTTGATTTAAATGATTATAGTTTGGTCTGATGAATATTTCTTATTCCAAAAAAAAATCGTTTGTAAGCCTTTAGCCCACGACAGCTTTGTAGGAAGTGCCATGCATGTACTTGTAAATCTTTGTGGGGGGAAAAAGGTGGGTGCTTGACATTTATGACAATAAGAAAACATATGTGTACATTAGCTTAGCTATAAATGAAAGCAAAGTATGTTTTGGGATGAAATATTCTTTAACTTATTCACTACCATCTCCTGAAATATAAATAAGCCATATGACTCTATTTTTCGGTCCAGTGATGTTTAAAAATAAAACTTGTACATTTCTTCCTAGCACCATAGTCCCCTTGCTTACGCTAGTTTTCTTGCCTGGGTGCAGCGGCTGTGGGTAGGATGTTGGAGTTGCACCTAGCAGAACAGGATTGGGTACGGCATGGTTTATCATCTAAAAGCCATACTTTAGCAGGGAGATTGGGGTAGGTTGTTCCTGGGTCCCGAACTGTCTGGAGGTGTGAGAGTGAAGGCGGAATTATTTTACTCACCTGAGATGTGCAGTAAGTACCCTGAAGTACATTGTCTCATGTGCTTTGTGGCTGCTAAGTAGAAAGAAGTTTTATCCGGGAGAGAAACAGCTTGGTCCCCATACACTGCATTTTACTAGATGTGGTATTTGACGGCCAGGTGTAAAAGCTCTAATAGTCCAGAGTGATGTTGTAATGTAAGTAAAACATCAGTGCTTTCACACTAAAGAGAGAATCAGCCATTGTTAACATGCAGCATTCTGGAAAAAATAAATTTTAGTCTTAAGTTTCAAGTGACAGTGACAAATGGTGCAGTTTTTTGTTCCTGTTGAATTTACTTCTCTTCCACATGGATTGTGCTGATGATGCAAGGCTAAGGCCAAGTATCTGAAATGTTCTCTACTGATATGTAGAGAAGTAGCTCAGCGGAACTGAAGGTATGTGAAACTGATGGTGTATTTGAAGCATTTCAATTTCTTTGCGATTCTTTTTCATTGGATCTTTGATGAATTGTTTGAATGTTATAATATAGAATGGTATGTAGTATCATAAAGACACAAACAAAATTACAGATTTTAAACATTGGTGAACAGATCTGTGGGTTCCAGCCATTGAATTCTTCCTCCTTTCAACACTTGATGTAATAAAAGTATTTAATGTAAAGGTAGATTTTTTGACTAACAAAGGAAACCACACTGCATGCCAACTTGGGTCCTCTTATCAAATGAAAAAACATTGTCCACCAAAGAGTAAAACTCTACATCCTCTTAAAAAATAAAGGTCTGTAATTCCCAGTTAAGGGTAATGGTGCTCTGATCTTTCCCTCCATTTTAAGAAAGGGAACATCTGTGACGTTAGACCATAGCCTATAACAACACAGCAACATTTTTGAGAGCTAGAATACTGTAATACAGTACCACAGGATTCCTTCTGTTTTATTTTTAAGGAATCAGCCTTTATGGCAAAGGGTTCAGCAAACATATAAATCAATCTGCTTGCATGAGCCAAGACCAGAGACTCCATGGGAAAAACAAGAAGGGTCTTACCAAGCCTTGGAAGTGCCTGTCTAGTGGTGTTGGAATCACCGGGACCACTGTTGCAGGATCTGTCCCAAAGGAGTGTTTGCAAAGTCAGGCTCTGCTTAAGTGCCCACAGGTATGGTGGGAAGGGTGCTGAAAGGCAGCTCCGTGAGAAACAGCCATTGGGGCGTGAAAAAATCCCCTGCAAAATGTTAGAAGTGGATGGAAGGGATCTTATTTTGAAGGTCGAAAGTTAAATCTCAACCAGCATAAATCAGTTGCTGATATCTCCCTTACAACTGCAAAACTGTCATACATTTTCTTCAGTTTGCCCAGAAATGGCATTGCATGCCAACCTGCAGCATGACGTGAACTTCAAAGCTCAGTTGTAAGCTTTGGAAAATAGATGTGTGTAATGGAAGCACTGGCACACCATAGCGGTTGTGTCCCAGCACCGATGTCTGATGCTGTCGTATTGGAAGAGCCTAGAGGTGGGGTGGAAGGTTGTTCTGGGGGCAACGGGATGGGGAAGGGGGGAGGTTTTCTGGAAATACATATTTGGCCTTTCAGACGCCATAAGATGGTAAGATTTGACCAGTGGTATATTTGAACGTGGATTTTGAATATAAACATGTGGATTTCCTTTTCTGAGTATGTAAAGGAAGAGTGCAAGTCTGGTTTTGTATTTAACTGATTGTGGCTGGAAGGGTAAGTTAATAACACTGCTGTCAGGCAGGCATGGTAGGAGTGTGCTTTATGCAAACTTTTGCCATCCTTCTGTTCCCTTTTTTGGATCCGATGGGCAAAAAGGCCGATGGCAAAGCATTCTGCCACACTGTGGGGGAATTGGTGCTGTGAAAAGTAGAGATTAGCAGGAATACATGGAGGCGATGCTGCTCAGGGTTAAGAATAATGGTCTAAACGCTAGGATGGTATCAAGCACCCAGCAGAAGTATTACACAAACTGCTCACTCTCTTCATGGCTTTGGCTCATTGGAAAACTTGAGACCACGCTTCAGAATCAAATGCTGCTTCAGATTTGTGATTTGTATTAAGTTAGCATTTTTTTGGCTTTTTCCATGCACTTCCAACTTGCCACTCTACCTCAGTAACCTGGCAGAGTATAGGCACACAGCCTATACCTGTATCTGACGTGCAGGAGCTGATCTGAGACATAGATTTGATCCTTCAGCAAACCTCACTCCAGGTTGGGTGCAAGTAATGAGCTGAGTGAAACGCATCCTTCTCAGTGCAGTGGTGGTGCTAATGAGCGGAGTAATATTTAGTTACTGTGCCACAAGGGAAAGCATTCCTGCAGTTTTCCAATTTACCAGGCCAGGACGATACGGGAGACTTCAGATAACCTCAGGGCTCACRGGAGCGTTGTCAGGTAGAAAAGGCCAATTGCATCTCCCAGTTTTGAACTGGTGATCGTCTCCAGTTTGGGTGCAGGAAAAAAACAGAGGCTGTTACAGTCCGTGGCAGACACAAGAGCGACAGTCCAGGGTATGGCTTCCCATGGCACACAGGAATTTCTCTTCTAGGAGCCTCTGATCTAGTTTTTGTGGTGGTAAGCTCAGGGAGGGGAAATCAACTCTAGTCGTTAAGTCTCTGATGCCCCAAAGAAGACAAGATTCCCAAGATTGTGCTGGAGAGACGTGCTAGAAGAAGCGGCAATGGGGCCCCTATGCCTCACTGAAGAGCTGTGAGCCTTTTCCATTTTCACTTTCTCCATTTGTTTGTATTTGAACAAACGATAGGCTGTATTTGGTGTATTTCCCAAGGTCAATCTGTGTAGGGTATTTCTGCACTAACCATGTTCTCTGAGCATCTTGGAAAATGATTAATATCTTTATCCTTTTGATCCACAGTGGAGGTAAAGAAGTGCTGTTATCCCCATTTCATACGTAGGGAATGGATACAGCAAGTGGGTAAGTGATATTCCCAGTGTCACACAGGAAGGTTGTGAAAAAGCACTGATTATAATTTAGCCAAGTGTCTGATCCTGCTCTAAGATCAGTCCTGGATTTTAGAAGGCAAAACAAGTACCATGGAAAATTTTAGTTACATGGAGTTGTCTCCCCTTATCTTTTCCTTAAAACTCTGCAAACTTTTCAGGTAACTGCCTAAATATGAATGTCTTTTTTGGCCTTCAGCAGACCATGTATGTCCTTTTGGGACAAAGATTAATTCCTAGTCTTATCTATTTAGTTGCATAACAAACACCTGCAGAAATAGCATGGCTGTAAGGTAGCTTTATGTTTGGGAAAGGTAATCCTTTCTGCAGTAAGAGCAGATAAGCAGATGGATGGGTGGCTGAAGTCATATCTTGCAAATTTAGCCGTTCGCAAAAATATGGTCACATTTTCTCCTGAAATATGTGGCACTTGTAGCCTACCTGGGAAGTCATCAAACCTGTGTTCATCTATGTAGTCTAAGTTGTGTTTTCCTTTGTTTTTCCACAGTGCTTAGAAACCCAGAACATGAAGCGATGCCTTACTGTTCAGCAACCAACACCAACACGGAGTGAAAAGACAGTTCTCGCTCAGCTCACCGAGTAGTTGGTTTTGTCTGGTGTATCCATAAACCAGAAAGCTTCTCCAGCTATCAGACAGGGGTATATGCCTCTCAGCTGAGAGATCCGGTGCTTTGCCTTCATCTCCTCCCAGTCCCTCCCTTACCTGGACAGTAGGCGTTGTTAAAGCTTTTGCTTCTACGTCTTCTGGGGAGCATCTTAAGGAAGAGTGAGCAAACGGGGACATAATCCAAACTCCTGTGTCCAAGTGCCCGTATTTTGTGGAGGAGCATGAGCTGCTGAGCCTTGCTCTAAACTTTGATACTGGGAGAAGGCTCTTGAGGTTGAGCCCACCTTGTAGGTGTCAGCTTCGTTCCTGCTCCAGATCTAGTTTCTGCTCTGAGTATTAGGGCGAGTCCTGGCCTGTCTCTGTGGAAATAACTGAGGCTTAGCAATGCCAAATCCATCCCCTTTGGCTTTGGGCCGGAAGGCTGAAATGCACTGGCAGGTGAGCGCATCAGGGTGCAAAGAAGTCTCCGCGGTGTCAGTCCTCCGACATGAGCAGAGGCGCTCGGTGTCAGCAGCAGCCCTGGAGGTTGGTGTCTGAGCGGGGAGAGGGAAACGGAGCCAGTTTCTCAGTCGTAGCTAGCTGGTGGGCATTTCTGCCAAATCTCCCTTGGACAAGTTCATGCTAGTCCTGTCAGCACTTGCTGTGGGAAAAACCTTTCTTCCTGCACTTCTTGGGACAGAAAGCTGGCAAGGAGAGCCCAGCAGCGCCTCTCTTCCAAGGAAGCTGGAGGGATCCAGGGCTGATGTGAGGGTGCAGGGGAGGGAGGGCGGCAGCCTCCTGCCTGCCTGCCCCATGGGGGAGCTGAGCTCCGGGCTGTTTCTCACCAGACCCAGGAGGATAGTGCTGGTAGAGGACAGTGTTACTCCTTGAAGCATGAAAACCCAGCTCCTCACAATGGGGTTTCTTGTCAGAAATTCTGCTGTGAAAACTCCCTGGAGTCTCTGCATGATTGTAGCTTTCCAGCAGGTTTTGCCCCAAAGGACGTGCTTTGGCCCATCAGCGTTGGTTGGAAACTGAGCTTTCTAGTGACTCCACAATCCAGCTCTTGTCAGTCACGCCACTTGGGTCCGTGCATGGGGCTCTTTGTGATAAACCTCACTGGAATTTGGAAACCGTTCAGCAAATTTGACCTCTACTTTGTCTTATAAATATCACAGTGTCAAGCAGCATCGCGCATGTCTTATCACTCCAAAACTGGGAGAAGGAGATGGAATTATTATGTGGTCAGCTCTGATTTTCCAAAACAATATCTTCTGAGTCAAAGGAGGAAGCTTTTTGCTCTCAGATAGAAAAGAGAATGTCCTCTTTTTCCCTGGGGGAAGGGGGCCCTTCCAAACTTATTGTGACCCCTCATGAGCATGTACTGGTCACCCCAAAGGAGCCTAAAGCATTTTCATCTTTTGTAGGTAGAGCACCGTGGCAGCCAGCCTCCTGCGAGGAAGGCGAGATGAGACCCAGCCCATTTCTCTGTTCTCACCACGGGAAAGGGAACGGAGGCGTCAGCAAAACCTTGGCCAAGAACAGCTCTGACCGAAGTTAAGAGCTTCTAATTTCTCTGCAAAAGAGATAGAAAAGTGCAAAATAGATAGAAAAGCTTACACCGGAGCAATCCAGGGCAAACAGGAAAAATGCATTTAGCCACAGGTTGGCATCTTTTAAGAAAGCTGCTGCTCCTTGCTAACATGAGGAAGGTCAGGCCCTTTCTTTCCTTAAAAAATGTATGTGGTCCCGTGGTGCCCCCTCCCCAGCCCCCCCCGCGGCTGCTGCCTGGGCTGCCGCAGCCGTGCYGGTGCTGTCGCAGGCGGCAGAAGAGGACGCAGCAGCACCACCGCCTTGGGAGCCCCGCACAGCTGGCAGCCCGGCTTGCTGCCGAATCGCTGTGTGGCCCAGCCTAATTGCTTAAAGCTTTCCTTTTCCCCTCGCCACGAAGGCTGCAGTGTAGTATTTATCTACTCTGCAAAACTTTTATGAGAATTGGTACGGGTTTGTAGAATTCCTGAATAACAGGGATCACAATAGCTGCGGTGGAGCCAGACTTCGCAAACCCCAACGCCTGCGCTGTTTGCCTTATTTACACGCAGTCTCTGCGGGCAGGAATTGTGCTCCTCTGCCTCCCACCGATCCCAGCGGCAAGTGCCCCAGACTGCTCAAAACCCAGCTGAGGTGCAACTGCCCTGCGTGCCCCGGGCGCTTCGGCCTCCACCTCCCTCCTTCTGTGTCAGTCCCAGGCACCAGCAAGGAGCCCGGGCGCCACTGGAAGGCAGCTGAATGTAGCTCTCTCAACCACTCGGGGACTTTGCACTAGTTTATATTCCTCCGGAAATAAAAAGGAGGCACTGACAGTTTCCCTGGGGAAATTTTCCATGGGGAAAACCTCCTCATTTTCCTGCCAGATAGTGAGCTGGGAAAAGTAATTTGGAACAGGACAGGTAATCCCCACCTTCCCCAAAATATCCCTTCAGGTTTGGGCCAGCCCTTATGTACTGTGAAGCCGGCAGTGTCACATCATATCCTTGAAGACTCTTCTGACAGGCAACATTTGGGATCAACTAGTAATAGTAATGACAAACAGTAATGTTAATAATATTGTGTTTACCTCACAGTGTTAATGTTCAGCTGAACAGTAGATGCTGCAATTGAAAACAACCAAAAGAATGCTTCGTACGCAGAGGAAGCCTTATGCAAGAGGTGGATGAGTGCAGGTTAAACTGCAGGGGCCTCTTGCTGAGGAGGCCTAGACTGCAGTGCTCGATGCCTGGGTGTAGCTAGCTTTTCCTTCTTCCCTCCCCTCCGGTGCATGCCAGTCATTTCAGTTTAGATGAAACAGCCTTTTAGAAAAAATGAGCAAGCCAAGCCAAACCCAATTATCCATTGTTTTCTCCAGCCTGTCCCTCCAAAAAAGTGGTTTGCTTTAGTCCGGTGAGTCAAAAGGTATTGCTCCCTTAGTCATGGTTCCCATTTGCATTTCTCAAGAGGAGACCTGGCAGAGAAATGGTRTGGACAAGCCCTGAAGATTGCACTGGCATTCTGTAGCTCATTCTCGGGGAAGCGCCGCATTAGCTATTGGGACTTCAGGCATGGAGACTGTCTAAATGCTCAGGGCCAATGGAGCCTGCGTGAAGGTGCCACCCTAAAGGGAACCGCAATCTGAAATAACCAAGTGGAGCAAAACCGGGCTGGCACACGCAGCAATGGCAAGTTCCCACCATAGCACTGCAGTGAGCATGTGTTAGGTTTCCGCACTGTATAGGAACATAAGCAGGTATATGTGTATAGCTTCAAAACACTTAACTACGGCCCTCTGGAGCGCCACAGGGGTTTTAGACATGAAAGACAGAAGGGTTTTGCTTCTATAAAGTTTGAAAGAAGTTCGGAGACCGGAGCGGAGAAACCAGAAAAGAGGTGAGATGCGTGGCGAGGTGTAAGGAGCAGAACCCTGTATAAGGGCAGGTGAGGATGGATACTCCCAGTGTAGGTATTAAGCAGCTGGATATCCTTAAGGGAGCTGGCAGAAAGGCCAGTCACAGCCTCTCCGGCTCCACTCTCCCTGCCCCTGCTGCTGAGGGCACACTTTGTGAAAAGCCCAGACCTGATAAAAGACAAGAGCATGCAGCAACAGGGCAAGGATTCAACCCGGGTCCAGACGGAGTGATGGGTCCAGGTGAAACTGCTTAATAAGCCTGGAAGCCACTGGCTTTCAGGTGCTGGAGCCAATCTGARGGGAGGCAAGTAGAGACAGGATCCTTTCTTCCTTTTGGTTCCCGTCAGTGAAGGCAACTGCTGGCGCAAATTAACTAATCATGCACATTTATAAAGGGAAGCAAGGCTGACCTAGAATACTGTTTCAAGCTTTCTTCTAGCAACTGGCCAATATCAGCTTTGTTTAAAGGTTTTCTTCACCTCTCAATCTCAACTTTGTGCCCTCCGCTTCTCCAAAAAACACTGCTAAAGTCAAGGGAGGTTCTGGGCTGGCTCACTTTCCTCAGAGGAAGGGTTTTTCCTCTGGCTAGCTGCGGTCCCTTGTTCCCACACCTCGTGGGTCTCTGCATTTCAATGCAGAGCCTGTGCTCTGCAAAAATGCACTGGAAGCTTTCAAAGAATGCATCTGTTTATATTACCTCTCCCTGGCCCAACATCCTGTTTTGGGAAAAACAGCTTCTATAATGAGAAGCGGGGGAAAGCAAACAAATGATTCTTCACGCAAGAGGTGACCGTCTTCCTTTCCCCCTTAGCTTCTTTGCCGTTTGGGGGGGGCTCTTTTTTTCCCCCCAGAATTACTGCCTGGAGAAAACAGCGGATAAACCCCGTAATCCCCTCCGCGCAGGCACGCGCCGTGCCCTCYGCCTCCCGCGCCGCAGCCCGAGAGGATGACGGCCAGCTGACAGGAGCTGCCCGGGGAGCCGTACCGGCTCCGGCGGGGCTTTCCCCCCGCCCGGCGCCGGGCGGGCGCTAGAGGGAGCCGCGGCCGCAGCCATCCCCGCCCGCCGCCGCCGCGCCGCGCTCCGCCGAGCCCCCGCCGCCGCCCGGCCCCGGCCCCCGAGCCGGGGGAGCAGCACCGGGGGTGGCTCCCGGTCGAGAAACAACCCCCGAAACTTGCTGTCGGAGCTGGCTCCGCGGTTTCGCTTCGGATTAGCGCTTTTACTCGGCCGTGGCTTGGTGCCGGCAGCACCCCCGGCTCGCTTCGCTCCCTCCCGTCTGCCTCTGCCGGGCCCCGGGTACCTGCAGGCCCTCGGCCACCCCGGGGCAGCCGGCGAGGAGGAGGGCTGGCGTGTTGGCAGAAGAAGGGAGCTGGCCTGAGAGAGCCTGGACGGAGCCAGGGCTGCCGAACAAAGGGTTCTGGAAGCAGCGAGCATCCAGGCACCGAGAAAGGCAAGAGGTTACAGGCAGGAGGTGATGTGAAATGTGGCAGGATATTAGGAGAGGAAAACCAGCGAGCAGCCGCATCTCCAGAGATCACGGCAAGGACAGGCTTGCTCGAGGAGAGAGGAAGCGCCTTGCTGCGTACTGAAATGATAATATACAGCTTGCTTTCAAGAGCCAACCAAAGAAACCAAGAATGTGAAAAGTCCTTTCCAGGTTGGGGCTATAACAATCTTTGACGAACAAACGTAAAACCTGCAAAACCATACTCCCATTGACTTTTGGCAGTGGGAAGAACAAGCTAAACTTCTGCACAGATGGTACCTTTCTTCTGGCGACATCAAAGCCCAGAAAAGATGAATAGCCTAAACCTTATCGCTCTCTTGAGAGATCATTCACTATTATAATCCCAGCGTTGCCGGGCCCATTTAGAAGCACGTGACTTACGCAGTCTCACACTTCAGGAACGGGAGCCTAGGTCTCTTCCGAGCACCTTCCTTTAAACAGGAGCCTTCCCCCCCATACTTTCCTCCCTTCCCATTACCTCTCCTCCAGCGGCACTGTACGGGGTACGGGCAATTACCATTAGGTGAACTCGCCCGTGGTTCCTTCTTCGCTATTTTGGTCCGGACAGAACATAGATCCTGGGACACGGGCACAGAGAGAGATTAGGTGGTTTAAATCTTATGCCTCGGGCCCCTCTCCAAGGAAAAGCTGTTGCTAACTTACAGCTGTCTCGTGCTCTCTGTGGAATGAGAGGGAAGTCCATTCAGTCTGGTGAAAATAAACCCACCATCATAGCTGGCATTCTCGTTGGCAGTCTCAGTGCAGAGGCCAAGGATTTGAGGGCTATGACACATGAGGCAGCTCACTCCTAAAGAGCTTGATCTGGGTTGAAACGTGTCATCAGAAAAGCATGAGGAGCCTTGTGCTCCCGCTGTCAATACAGTACTTGCCCTCTTCACACAGACCGGCTTTCCTTTTCTGTCCTGCCAGTCTGGCACACGGCATGGGGACCCTTTACTGTACATTCGCTTTAAAGGAGAAGGACACCCAGTTTCCTCTCACTAAGCTCAAGGACTCAACCATCGATCCTGTAGCTACCGTTTTGCCATTACCATTTGCCCTTCTCTCCTTCTGAATAAAAGGTTGTGTTCTACCCTGCCTGCTACCTGGCAGGCACCCCAACATCTCCTCTGCCTGTTCACCCTCCTCTCTTGTTCCCCGGCTCCTCCTGGGCATGAAGCTGAGTGCCCAGGCGGTACCCGGGTACAGTGACACACAGCTAGGCAGACTCTCAAACACATRAGCAGTGAGAAATGGGCTGTTTCACAGACATTGTTCTGCTAACGGCCTGGTGAGGAGGAATTGGGAGTCCCTGCAGACACAACTGCACCACGCTGCACCCCAGGGAAAGCCGGGGGTCCCGGGCAGCAGCCAAGATTTTTGGTCTCCTGATGATGGCTGTCAAGGGACTTGAGAAACTCCCCTTGAGTTTGCCAGCCCCACAACATCAGCTGTTTGAGCATCCTCTAGCAGCCGGACTTCCACAAAGAAAAGTGCTTCTGTTTTGTGAAGCGCTGTTGGCTGGAGGGCCACAAAAATAGTGCTCACGTGTTTTATTTGTCGCTCTTCACATCACTCAAAATGAAGTTACTACGAGACGTTGCGAAGGGGGATGTTAATAGAGGCATTAAATCTCGTCAAAGAATTGTTCAGCTCACTGACTTGCCACAGGTGCAGCTCTAAGAATAAAGCGGTTGTCAGGAGCTCTTCCAGGAGCACGGCAGCGATGTAGCTGTGTACATGTTCTGCCGTTGTCAGCCTTCCCCTCCAGTTCAGGATCAAGAGCAAGTCTAGGGCTGTGCAAGAGGCTATCTCAGCAAGAAGTGTTGACTCTAATAAGGCTATTTATCATATGATATGAGAAAGCAGAAGCTTTCATCATAGAGGCCTGGAGGTTTTTCTCTTTGCTGTTTTATCAACAGGTCTGAGAGTTTATGCAGGCTCCTCCTAAGGCGTGAAATCTCTGTTGAAGTGGGTTTCATAATCTTCCCAGATGAATTCATTTAATATGGTAAACGTAAGCGTAGCATGCAGAAAATAGGCCAGAACAACTCTGTGAGACAAGAAGGTACAGCAAGCGAGACAGACGTGGCGGTGGGATACACCACCAGCAGAAACCGGAACGCAAAGAAAAGCCTTCTAGAAGAGTTGTCATCCATCAAAACTCATTTGCCACCTTACATCGCCACTGTAATGGTCTCACATTTCACAAGCTTTTCCTCATGGAGCCTAATCCAACAGCCACTGCCCCTGTGGGTGAAATTAAGGAGGTGAATCACCCTGGAGATGACCTGCGGGCTTTTCAAGTGAAAGAACAATTAAAAAAAAAAAAAAAAGTTAAAAAAAATCTGGTTTAAGTCTCCAAGCTTTCCCAGGCAATTCTGGGTGGCCTGGTTTGATCTCTTCCCTCTGCATTCACTGACATAGGTGTTTTCTTGATACAACTTCCATACACTCACTATGAGTCCTCCTCGGGGCTGAGCATGCTATGTGCTCATTCTCCAACTTAAAAAAAAAAAAAAAAACAAAAAAAAGGCTGGAGAAATGGAAGCAAGGGGTGCTCCAGCAAGGCCATGTGGACAGCTCTGCAGCACCCAGCTCCTGCACACCTTCCTCTGAAGGCTATGGGAAGGGTTTTAAATTACATGGTGCCAAGAGAAGGGGAGGCCTGCAGCTGGTTTTAGTCCTGGGGTGAGGAAGTGAAAAGAATAAAAGAATTAGAGGCAGCTCTTTCACGTAGGTGATTAGTGCAAAGGAATGTCAGATTCGGCAAAGAAAGTTCGCTTATCAAGCTGCAGATTTATTAAATGCGTTCCAGACTTGCATTGCTTCATTCAAGTTTAACAGAGCTGTAATACTTAATATGCCCTTTAGCAATTTAATACTCTCTTGTACAAATCATTGGAAAATTTAAAATAGAAAAATATGTCGAGGCTTAACTGTAAGAAGGGGAACTCTGTACAAAAACAGAGGAGAAAGAATGCATGGGTAAAGCTGAATATTACTGAATAGCTTACCACATGTATTATTCTGCTGAGTTATTAGTACGTGCACTCTCATCTGCAGGCTAAAGGAGGAACTAGCAGTAATAAGTTACAGAACAACAATTTTCAGCATCAGGGCTCGAGACTGGCATCACATCGTGCCCATAAATTACTCCTCAGGAAACACATTTTACACATTTTTTTGCCTTCAGAGAGCACAAATGTGGGTTTCTTCTTTAAGGAAATGAAAATCAGTTGTTGGTGCTGCTTATAACAGACAGGAAATATTGCTGTCAAACATCATACAATTGCTTTCATGATAAAAAGGGATGTAAACATTGAACTGATACATCGTTGAGACATTAAAGTCAATCTTTGTTGGAGACAGAGAGAGGACAAGCCTGTAAAATGCCTTGCTGCTGCATAATTACGTGTGAATATAAACACATCCATATAAACATATTTCTGCATAAATATTTTGTGTCTCATACCCTGTGTAAGAAAGTCCCTTCGAGGCTCTGTGTGCCCAAGGTGTACAGGGACCTGTCCCAGTTTGGACAGGAGGATGTTATTTAATATTGGACATGCATGTGGGAAAGAAGGGAAGGGCTTTATTTTGCGGTAGTCAATAGACTGCTTGACTTTTGTTTTTTTAAAGGAGTAAAGGCTCTTAAAGCAGCCTTCCCAACCAATTACCTGCATCATAAAAGCATACTTCTGAATCTGTAACTGCCCTGCAGAGGGTTGGACCAGAAGATGCAACCATGCCGGTTGCATTCTACAAGGAGATGTTCCCAGGACAGAATCGGAGTGCAGGAAAGGGATAGAATCATAGAATCACAGAATCATTAAGGTTGGAAAAGACCTCTAAGATCATCGAGTCCAACCGTCAACCCGACACCACCATGCCCACTGAACGGTGTCCCTAAGCGCCTCATCTACACGTCTTTTAAATACTTCCAGGGATGGTGACTCCACCACTTCCCTGGGCAGCCTGTTCCAATGCTTAACCACTCTTTCAGTAAAGAAATTTTTCCTAAGGTCCAATCTAAACCTCCCCTGGCGCAACTTGAGGCCATTTCCTCTCGTCCTATCGCTAGTTGCTTGGGAGAAGAGACCGACACCTCGCTGCAACCTCCTTTCAGGTAGTTGTAGAGGGCAATAAGGTCTCCCCTGAGCCTCTTCTTCTCCAGGCTAAACAGTCCCAGTTCCCTCAGCCGCTCCTCGTAAGACTTGCTCTCCAGACCCTTCACCAGCTTCATTGCCCTTCTCTGGACACGCTCCAGCACCTCAAAGTCCTTCTTGTAGTGAGGGGCCCAAAATGGAACACAGTATTCGAGGTGCGGCCTCACCAGTGCCGAGTACAGGGGCACGATCACTTCCCTACTCCTGCTGGCCACACTATTTCTGATACAGGCCAGGATGCCGTTGGCCTTCTTGGCCACCTGGGCACACTGCCGGCTCATATTCAGCCGGCTGTCAACCAGCACCCCCAGGTCCTTTTCCGCCAGGCAGCTTTCCAGCCACTCTTCCCCCAGCCTGTAGCGTTGCATGGGGTTGTTGTGACCCAAGTGCAGGACCCGGCACTTGGCCTTGTTGAACCTCATGCAGTTGGCCTCAGCCCATCGATCCAGCCTGTCCAGGTCCCTCTGCAGAGCCTTCCTACCCTTGAGCAGATTGACACTCCCGCCCAACTTGGTGTCATCTGCAAACTTACTGAGGGAGCACTCAATCCCCTTGTCCAGATCGTTAATAAAGATATTGAACAAGACCGGCCCCAAARCKGAGCCCTGGGGGACACCGCTCGTGACCGGCCGCCAACTGGATAGTTACATATGTGATGAGTACATCCATCTCAATCTAGGTGTAACTGATACAAAACTGTATATAGTATAACACTGTATACTGGCCACTTCTAATGACACTGAATCATTCTGTCAGTCAGTATGTTGCTGCTGACCCAGACTGACTGCCAGTAGCCAGCATGAGTCAATGATACACACAGATCACAGGGCCTTACAGAGGCTGGGAAGGGCCATCGCTCCCAGGGGACAAACTTACTTGGAACATAAAGGACAGCAGGATTAAAGATTTGCCAAAACTCATGAATTGAGTTAAGCAACAGCTGGGACCAGAATCTCCCCTCTCCTGCCCTGGTCACACACTGCCAGGCCCTGAGCCATTTTTAACAATTATCGTTGCCTTCTACTGGCAACCTCAGACTAACTCTTTCCATGCTATTTAAGGGCTGCAGGACTGGAAGTGACCTCCTGAATCACTGATCCCAGTGCCTCTAATTGGAGGCAACCACATCATATGAGCCTAGTCAGAAATGCCTCAAAGTGAGTGGGGTGGTGGGACGTGTGATGATTTCATCCTTCCAAATTCCAGAGGCAACACCCAAGCAGTTGTGGCAGTGATTGTCTCTTGCTCAGACATTACAGGAAGACTACGGTCGCCTGTTAACAAAAGGAATTTGTGCTGAAAGGTGTTTTGTTTTGCTTGTCATTTTCCTGATGTGGCTATGGAAATGCAAGTGAGGTGGGATCTGGGAAGAACAGCCACTCATTTCTCCCACCATGCTAAGCAGCAATGGCACGGAGTACTAAAAAACAACTTGCCAGCATCTGAGACACTAGGCGAGTTTGCTAGACCTCAGAAAGCCCTACTGAAGCAGAAGCTGGTACAATACATTGCATATCAGAAAGATCTGGTGTATGGTAGTGGGGCCTAATTTAGGCATGAATGTGTTGGCAATGTCTGCCCTTGGCCTCAGCCCATCGATCTATGTGTGTCTGCACATAGTTCGTGGCCTCTGGGACACACAGGATTTATTTCCTGAAGGGGGAGAGGGCTTTGATTCTCCTTCTTCATTAGCCTCCACCTCCCACTTCTCTGCTGTGGCTTTGGCACGTGGCAGCCTGCCTCTATGCCTGCAGGAATGACAGGAGGGAGGACCTGGGCAGTCGGTGGTTCTGTCTCTGCAGGGTACAGGTCTTAGAATAATTTTTTTTTCTTTCTTGTCATCCGGTCCACTTGGTGGAAGGGATGCCCTGTGGGATCAGCTCTCTCTTTCGCTGGGGAACGCATCCTGCAAAGCACTTCTCTTACTGGCCCTTTCAGAGGCCATGAGCCAGGGAACAGCATGGAAGCAGCACGATGTCCCTGAGGTGGGGATAAGTGACCATGAGAAAGAGAGGAGTGAGCAGGATTGCTTGGATTTTGAAGGTGGGATAGAGAAACAACTAAAACAAGAGGTATAGGGCTGCCACACCAGCCTCTCTACAGACCTTAGAAGCAGCTGGGTCACCTGGATGCTGCTTAAAAAGTGCTGTTGGGCATAGGCAATGTATGTGGGAGTCTGAATATGGCCCAGAAGCASAGAGGGAAAAGGGATGGAAAGGACTTTAGAAAGAAGGGAATGGATGCTTGCAGCAGCTCCTGGCTAGAAAGCCAGAGCTCCTAGCAAGTGTCGGATTCACCCAGGCGTGGCAAGGCCCAACAGCATCTTCCACCACGGCACAGCAGAAACAAGCAGCAGGAACTCAGGACTTCACTCCTTCCACAGAAACAACCCTCTTGTGCTGGTGTCCAAAGAAGCTGCCAAAGTACAATGGCAAACAGCTATGTGTTAAAGAACAAAGGCCCCTTAAATATCCAATAGTGTTTTAACTTGCTCCAAAATGCAGGGATGAAACTGAGTTTCGTGTCACCACTGAATTGTGACAAGCTACCAACAAAACCTACTTTGGAGAAGCTGGCATGGTTTCCATAGCTGATATCCAAAAGCTACATAGAATTATCTGCAGCAACAAAGTGAGGGTAACAAGCAAAAGAGATTCTGTTGTCAGGAGCGGGAAAGGGGAATCACATAGCTCAGATGCACTGAGGCAGATGATCCAAACAGCTCAGGTTTGTTTTTTAGTCTCGTCTTCAACAAATACCCAACAGAAGAACTTATTAAAGCAGCTTTCTGAGGAAGAAGGAGGCAGATTACTTGTATGCATTGTGTGTGTACGCTCATTCACATAGCATCAATAAGCTGCTAGCATAACTCTAACTCAAGTACAGCTTATTTCACTTACATTTAAATTTTTAAATTTAAAACTAACACTCTTGTGAGTCCTGCTATTTAGGGTACTATAAATTAGTGTAGGCTAGCAGTCAAGATTTGGGATTTGGGCTGGAAAGAAGTAGTGTTGACCCTTGCAGGAAAACAGTGCAGTCCTGCACCTAAAGGCTCAAGAGGTCGGTCATTCACAGCAAGTGGGACATAATTGATCGGTACAGAGAAATTCAGCACATTCCCAAGCAGTTAAAGCTGTCATTCACCGTGAGAAGCTGCAGTGGCCAGGGGCTTGGGCATGCTCCATGCATCAGTGTGCCCATGGGCAGCCAACATCTTCTGAGCTGTCCTCTCTTTTCACAAGATGCTGGCATACCTGTGGGTGTTAAGGTCAGAGAGAACCTTTCAAGCCACCAAAAAATACACAGAAGGCTTCATCCATTTCTGCTGGAGATTTATCTGGTTATTTCTACATGTGGTTGTGTGAAATTTCTTGGCAAAGTTCAGCTTCTAGGAAGGATATTATAGAATAGAGATTGTGCTGCATCAGCATTGTGTGAAGAGATATTAAAAATAGACATGAATAGGCATGGCAGGTGTTGGTAGCATCAGTCTTTAAGTCAATTGCATGTGGTTTCCATAAAGTCCTTTCCTTATGAAATCAGTGCTAAGATAATACGATGACTTCTACACCTACTCTGGAAACAAAGAGATCACTGTGCAGGACCTGAGGAAGAGACCTCCTCAGGTGGATGCAGCATGCTGGTGGCTCCCATTGCTCTGTGCCCTCAGCCCGCTGCTATCCCTGGCAGAGGAGCAGTAGTAGAGAAGCATTGCCTCTCACCTGAGCACTTCTCCACTTGCAGCTACTTTTACAGTGTGCTTCCAGAAGCAGAAGGGTAAAATTCTGGCCTCTCTGGAGTGATCCCATAATCCCCCCTTCAGAAAAGGCAGAATTTTTGCCTAGTTAGAAGGAAGACACAAAGTCCTTCCTTGCACCAAGCTGCACACTCCAGGTAATCCAGGAGCCAGGATGTCAGCTCCTGCTGATCTTCCTTACCTTGCCACGTTTTCTCCCAAAGCTGATGACAAAAGACATGGTGTGACCACAGGCTTGGATGGGGGTGATAAGGAGGAATTAAAGAGAAAAAATTTCACATCAAAGACAATTTGACCTGTGCCCAGCTAGGGTGATGGTGGCTGGCAGTGGAGTGACAAAGCTGTTTAATGCATGTGGCAGGTCAGTTCTTAAAGCCCATAAGGTGCTGTGGTGAATGGCCAGTTTTTCCTAGTAGTTTATGTTGTTACRTAGACAAATCGAAGCTACATCTGCAGCTCAGAACATCAGTACTCATTGCAGGTTGACAGACCCAGATGTCTCAGGCTCCAGGTTCACAAGCACATCTCTCTGACAAGAGCAGTAGGTTTGGGGCACTGCAGGGTCTCCTTCCTCCCCGGGTCTCTCCAGGACAAATGGTCTGCTAGCACTGGGACAAGATGAGCTTTCACCCGTGCCTGGGAAACTCTGGTCAGGTGGTGGCACTTCACCAGACTGTGGAAAGGCCATCCAAGGTAAAGGTGGATTACGGGAGTCCAGCCTCCAGGATGTTAGAGAGTGAGAAGACTATCCAAATCTTTAACAGGGAGTTCTTCACTACTGTAAGGAGAATATTGAGCCTATATCTCCAAGAAAATACTGGTAGTCCAGACAGATCTTCACCTTCACAATGGGTCTATTACATCTGTGAAAAAAGGTTCCCCCATCCAAATCAGAGACTCACGAAGCCTGCCCACTCTGAGAATACTGTTAGAGATATCAGAAGGTGACCGTGGACTGCCAGTTTGCTAATGAATAGTTTCATTTATTACAGTATTTGAAATGTGAGATCCTGAGATAATGACTCAAGGATTGCTCAAGAGGACAGGATGCAACCTCTCTGAAAAGCCTCTTTCTGCTCTTTTGCGGGTTAGATAGCTAATAAATGTCTTCTGGAATGGGGCTCTGGTGCACATTGCCAAAACTCAATTTGTGCATTTGTTCTTCTGAGGCAAAGATGTTCAGTGATGAAAACCAAATTGCCAGTGTCAGCTGGGTAAAACCAGTTAATATTCTGCAGCCTGGAATAAAGTTCCCATACCTGCATTCCTCCTAGGTGCAGTTCACTTAGGCATTTCAAATATCCATTGAGTGAATACTTTGGGGTTTGGAGGTCAGCAGTGGTTAAAACAGAAGTGCTCAGAGGCTGGTTTGCAGAACAAGCTCTTTGACTGGAGAAAATGAGATATAAACTAGCACTTTTTCCTGGGGCATGAAAGAGAGCGGATAACTCAAGAGCTTGAACAGTTTGCCTTCCGTTAAAATACATGCAGTTCTGTTAGGTGGTTCAGTGGCTGGGGCTCAGCTGCGTGCCCTAGCAAGTGAGCTCCTAAGCACAGAACATCTACAATTTACAGCAGCATAGGTCTTCACCTATTACACTGTGCACCTCACAGTGGCAACAGTGGTACCACTACTACAACATAGAAATAGCCAATGACAGGATAACTGATCTTGAACAGTAGGTTAGTCACAGTTAAGTCTTTCGGGGAGTTTTTAACATTCTGAGCCTAAGCATAATGAAAGGGTGCTTCTTCAGTTTAGTGTTTTATATGAGAACTAATGCAGTTTTATTAGTAGCATGTGGATGCATGCACATGTGAGTGCATGAATGTGTCCACTGAACATAAAGATTTGACCTGGACAGTCCATATTTTGAGGTTGCTTTGGGTTAGACTGCATCCCCCGTCTGGATATGAGACGCTGTACCCATGGCTTTGTCTCTAGGAACATGAAACCTTTCCATTCAGGTGCTGCATGTCAGTACTTCCCCTTGATAGCTCAGCCAAAAGTTCCAGCTGGCACTGACACAGTCATCAGTAGGTGCAAAGTCAAAGGAGATGGAGGCTCTATTGGCATCCTGTTCCACAGATCTGCGCCCTTGGATTTTTCTGATATGGACAAGACCTTGTCC
Source organism: Phoebastria nigripes (assembly GCA_035582835.1). Classification (NCBI taxonomy): domain Eukaryota; kingdom Metazoa; phylum Chordata; class Aves; order Procellariiformes; family Diomedeidae; genus Phoebastria; species Phoebastria nigripes. Next base: position 654,778 of record JAYKAV010001367.1, read on the forward strand.
TCGGACCAGAATGCTCCCCAGCCTCCTGAGTGGAGTGCAGGCAAATCCACTTGCATTGTTGGACTGTGCCATGCATTGTTCAAAAGCCTTTCACATCTGCTTGTAACAAAAAGCTACTTGAGACAGGTGGCAAAAAAATTGGAGAGGAGCAAAGAATCACATTTGCAAAGCCTGCTGGTTTAGCTCACAGGTGACAGTGGTACTAACATGACTTGTGAGCTGCTTCTCTTTGTCAAGTGTCGATTTCTGGGCGTCTCTCTGACAGGACATTCGGATCCATCACAAACCATCCAGATGATAGATGTGTTTGCTACTAGAACTTCTTCAAGGAAGATGGGAGGGGGGTTGAGAGGATGAAGATGGCAGATTGCTGACCTCCTCTTGCCTTGATCCAGTGTATTTTTCTCTGCTGAAAATGAAAGCATCTCTTTTCTGAATGCCAGAACATTACAGCCAATAAGACAGTAACTACTGAGATGAGGACCGCCATTATAAACTTACAGAGCAAATACTACCCAGAGGAAGGAGCTAATGCTGCCAGGACACCTGCCTGTTTGTGACCATCACTTTCAGTAAGAAGCCTCTGGCCTGGCAGCTGAAGGAAGGTGGGGACTCATTCATACCAGGGCCTGGCAGTCATCCATGCAGCTCCATGCAGTCCCTGGAGTTACAAATCATCGACATTTTTGTCAGCAGGAGCACAGTCTCATGCTTTCTTGTACTAAAATCTTGAGGAGAGGAGATCCACAACAGACAGGCTAAGGGGAATCAACATAGGTCAGGTAGATCAGTGGGTCTACAGGAAAGAGGCTTTTCTGTGGGTGTCCCCCAAAAGCCACAAGAAAGCTGTAGCAGCTGGATGAAATGGGTATCTCGGTCAGAGAACGAATGACAAATTTTAGCCTATGAACTTGACAACCCAAGCTAATGTGAGGTACTATGAAAGGCATACGTCAGGTTTAGCTAGTTCAGGGTTAGCAGGCTGAAACCCTGCCTATCCATCTGCATACTTCCACTCCAAGTTCCCTTGCACAGCACAGCAGCAAGGGGAGGGCCATGGTACTGACCAAAGAGAGTGAAAACAACAGAGCATTTGACCTGCAGTATAGAGATGCTGGTTCCAGTAAGCTCTCTCCCTGCCCTGTAAATTAGTTTTGAACCCACAAGAGGCTTGATAAGTGACACAGAAGTGGCATGGAAAGTTGAAGCATTCAAAAGCAAAAGGAAATAACACACAGTTAAGTACCTCTCCCCACAAAGCTTGCCTGGCTTTTATCCTTACCCCGTCACTGCTGGAGCTACTCCGAGTGTCGCCTCCCTCTTCTTTCAAATGATTAAACCCTGACCGTCCTCGGGGGAGGAGAAGGTGGTTCAAACCATAAATAAAACGCAAGTCTAAAGGTCAGGCAAGCCAAACTGATGTTTCAGCTCCCTGTGCATACTGGGCTGTACACTCAGCTGGACTCTCCGGCCAGTGGATATTTATAAAAATTTACCTCAGTTAGTCCATCTAACTCCTTTCTCACTTCCCAGTGTACGACACTAGAAGATGTTAACTCCAGTGTTGCTGCTGTATTAACAGCATCTCATTTGCAGTCCTTAGCCTTGTGTTCCACACACACACAAATGCACACCACAGTGAGACAGATCGGTCTCGTTAGCCCTATTTTGTAGCTGGGCTTCAGAGTCGAGGTGGGGTGCCAGGCTCATACCCGAGCTCAGTGAGAAGGACCCCAGGTAAGAGTTAACACCCCAACCCATGGAGCAGCATTCTCCAATTTATCAGAGGTTACTGGGACCATTGTGGAAGGTGGCAGCAAGGTTAAGACGGGCAAACATGCAATCAGATGAAAGATTTTTGTTTCCTTAATTCATGGTCAGCCCTCCAATGATCACTGGAAACAGGAGGGGATAAATGCAGATGCAGAAACCAAAGTATCTGCAATTTTGTGCTGAAGCAAGTTTGTAGCTTTGTGGTTTATTTTCAAGGGTAGGCATTACACTCACTGAGTTGAGCACAAAGTATGTCTAGGTTTGAGTCTGTCCTGTGGGATTAGAGTCACTGGATTTGGAGCCAATCAGCCTGTTATTTGGGGAGGGTGAGGAGGTGGCTGTGTCTGAACTGCCCACCTGATCTTGCCAACATTTCAGTGACCTTTCTCTAGAAGCAGAGAGCTGGAGTCCAGTGGGAGCACAACCATCGCTTTAGAAAGGAAAGAAGTAGAGGCAGCTTCTGATTTTGGCAGTGTAAGCCCACCTGTTTCAGGGATGCAGCAGCCTCAGACCTCACACCAGTGAGACTGAGCCTGGAATGTGTTTTTCCCTTCTCAGTGAAACCAAATTTGGGCTGTATCGATCAGTACCTAAGGAGATGCATATGTATGTATGTCTTTAATTGCCGGAGAGCTATGGCCTAGAATGCCAACGTGCTCAAGCACCCTGCTCCCTTAATCATTTAAAGTGCTGTGCATGCTGCTTGGATACCTCCTAACACTGTTTGCTAGATCAGATATCAAACAGGAATGTTAAACTTTGAAAGCGGGGCAGCGGTATGCCTTCGTAATTGCCCTTCCCTCTAAATAATGGAAGCCCACTGGACAGGACAGTGATTTATTAACATTACCTCTCCTGCCTTCCCCCTTCTCCATGCGCCATCTCAAGCAATTCGGTCAGTAATTTTTTATCGCTATATTTTATCGTGGTCTTCCTTATCCTAGAGGACTAACAAATCTATGCCCCTAGAAAACCCATATTCTCATAGTTGTTGCTGGAATCCAAAATATATTTCTACCATTGTTCTGTGAACATTTTTCTCGTTCTCAGAGCCACAATGGTTTGTATTGCTGCTCTGGCTCCTATTCCCTTTACTTCCATCAATAACAAGAAATTGCTGGAAGTTAGAAACAGTCCTAGGGCTGGGATCTGGCCTGCGAGCTCTTCACTGCTGTGATGGTTAGGACATCTCAGACATGCCAGTAAACCCAGGTGTGACAGAGCAGGGTTTGGACTCCAAACACTAACCCAATTGCAGGAGCTGCTACAACAGAGGGCTGCTTCCTACCCCACAGACACCACTGCTTGCCTTTCATTTCTAGCTAGTCTAGGAAACTCGTCATATTTCATCTGCTCATTGGCTTTATGGTTGCCAAGTTGTTAAATTAGTATCAGGAAAAAAATCTCACTGTGCACAATGGCTGAAAGCCAACTTCTAACGTCCGGTGAAGCTTTTCCCTCCATTGCTCCAGGGACTCTATTTGCCCGCCAGCACCATGTTTAGCTCAGAAAAACCCAATTAGCAGAGGAGACAGACTGATAGCAGCCCATGGTCGTCTGCAGCTGATCTCTCTGCGGAGCAGATGGAGGTGTGTGTCCCTCCCAGCGTGGGTGGTGCACCCTTTTCTCGCTCGTGCTCCAATGCCTGCACCCCCTCGCCTCTGGAGCCCGCAGCTGTACGTGGCCTGGTCTACCTGCCCAACCTACACCGCTCCCGCTGCGCTCCGCTGATTGATGCTCCAAACCAGCAGGCACTTGCTGTCTCCTYGAAGCTATTATCTCAGAATCTGGAAATAATAGCCCAGTAGGGCTTCTTGGACATGCCTGCAAGACTGAGCAACAGATCTGCTTCTAAGAATCATGAAAATTGCTGCTCTTTGTAACAGGGCAAATTTAGCCCCTTCTGTGCTGCCAATGGGACTTAAAAGGCCTTATTCACACAACTGCCACTCTTCTCAAGAGAGTGCAATAAAACCTCCCAGACTGGAATGGAAGCAATTGACATTTGCCAAGTTCATGTGTAAATGATCGTTTTTTGTAGTGAGCCAAATAAGCCACTGGAGCAAGCTATTCAAAGAAAGTTTTCAGAAATAGCTGACTCCTGATGAAGCAGGTCAAATCTAACTATCTCTTTCAACTTGAAGTTATGGTGAAACACAGGAAAGCACTCAAATAACTCTCCTTTCACTGCAAACAAGATAGGAAAGATACACAAGATACACAACCACAGTCAGTGTCACTGTTAGTATATGCCAGTTAAATCTCCCATCTCCTTAAAGTTTTCCTCTTGTTGCTCCCCTGATGGACATCGTGACTGCACTAATCTTGAAAAGAGATTTTTAGGGTTTTTTTCCAAGTGATGACTGAGCTGTGGGAAGCAAACTGTGTCAGAACCAACCTCTACACTGGATAGATACATCTTTAATAACTTACTGAAAATGTGATAGATGTGCCCCAAATGGATCCTATGAAAACTGTTACCAAGAGAAACTCATGTTTTGCAAAGCAGTGACCCTTGCTGTGATCAAAACATAATCTTTTTACACATACTTTGCTAATAAGAGTCAGTATTTTATCCTTAAAGGGAGACAAACATATTTTTCACTCCTTTACAGTGCAAGTGTCTTTCCCTCCTTGTGGATGGTAGCTTGCAGGTGGACCATGTTCCCATAGGAATGGCTGGATTTGGCCCATGAGCCAGGGGACTGGTAGGCACTTTGGGATTCAACCATGGCAGACATGGGAGGAGGATGATGTGGTGCCTGTGGGGCGGCCTCTCCACAAACAGCACAGTGTGGGTCCCATCCACATGCCCGGTGTGGGTCTGTCTCTACAAGCACAGCCAGGGCTTGCCAGTTCACCCACACAGGGTGGAAGTAAACAAGTCTGATACTGAAAGCAGTCACGTTGCCTCCCTTCACAGGCAGCCTAGATATAGCCATGTGCCTGTCAGCCTGTTTCTTCTTTCTATGCTTATCTTGGCCAGTGATTGTTTAYGCTCATCTGAGGGACTGGCCAAATTAAAACACCAAGCAAAGGTGTGCCTGTGTGCCTGCCCATCCTTCTCCCTCCCTATTCAATGGGCCAAATTCTGCCCAAAGTGCAGCGTGGAGAGGTCTTCTCACCGGGGTCTTGCTAGGACCACGCTGTGCCTGGGGTCTAGCTCAGAGAGCAGCTTCATGTGAAACGAGGAGAGAGAGTGGTTGTTCCCACATCGGCTTTGCTTCGGGACATGATGAAGAGGTTTATGTTGAGAAAAGCATATCAACACAGGTTAGAAGCATTCACGGCACCAGTCTTTCCAGTGTTGGTTATGCTTACTGTGCCTTCATAAATATTTTTAAAAGCAGCCTGTGTCAATGGAAAACAGCTCCCTTGTATCAGGAGGCCTGATCTCAATTGTTTTCATGGAGCTACACATTCAGTCCAGTCACTTGTCCAGAACAACTCAGCAGAAAATATATCATGTCAAAAAGTCATTTCCTGGTAACATGGCATCTTCTTTGGCAAAAGCTTCTTAAAACAAACAAAACAGGCACAATAGATAAATTTCTCAATTCCAGGTTTGTTTTAGACTATATCTGCCAGACAGCAAGTTGGTCACACAGTAAGTGACTTTCCCTTCCTTCCTTATTCCTGCTCCGAGGCCCTGCACACGCTCTGTGTGTTTAYGGATACAGCTCTGTGATTACTTTGGAAGTGCAAAATACTTGGTGTAAAGGATTGTGACAGAGTTTACTTGGCTCTGACAAGTCTCCTCAGTGCCTTCAGTTTTGGCTAGCCCCCCAAAAAATCTTTGCTTCAAAATACCATTCGGTTTTTCAGCAATAAAACAACCATCTCAGATGGTGCTCTCTGGTGTCGCCTGACCATCCGACCTGCTGCCTTCAGGATTTAGGAAGGAGACTGGGGGAAGAATGCAAATGTACGTCTGGCTTTGATTCCTCCTTTGTGGAGTCCTGTCAACCAGCCAGTTAGTCTGGGTGTGAGTGTTTGAATGGTCTTCCCTGGCCATTTCAGTGTGAACCGTTAATCAGTAAGTGTGTGGGATACAGTCTGCTCCTTTGGAGATGACCTTGTGCTGGGATTTAAGGTTATTTTTTGCTTCGGGTTTTCTACAGGCTCTTTACTCTCAGACACCTCGTACCTGAAATGTACGTTTTGTACTGTCTCCCCTTTTCTGCTACCTACCCACTCCTGCTTCTTCTGCCTCCAGCTAAATCTGCATCGGASGACTCAAGCTTATGCTTGTTACTGAGCTCGGGACTGCTCAGGACTTTTGCAAGAGCTCCACAGGACATGAGCATGGCGTTGGTGAATGAAGAGTTTTGTATTGGAACATTAATTACCGAGGGGCCTGGCACAGAACAGGAAATACAAGTCCTTTTCTTACATAAACATTTTCAGTTTGGGTTGGCTGAATACCTGGATACCAATTCTCTACGGGTTGGGATCCCTTAGGTTTATTTATCCACTTACGTTCCTGTTTTTGAATTTAACAACTCCCTAGTTATCATCACCATGGTAGAAAAAATATTGATACACAAGGTACAGGAGACAGTTTTATGTTCAATTTCAACAGAAACTAAGACAACTATTCAGCCAGAGGCATCACTGAACAGCTCTGTCTAGTCACACAAAAAAAATAGATGATCTACATTTGTCATTTCTTGCCATCAAACAGTATTTTTTATTTCTTCTCCTTTCCAGAACGGGGACTTAAAACTCAGACACAAGTAAATAGCAACTTTTTTTTAAGCTCTCCCCATTCTGATAAGAGTATTTTGTTACAGGAAAAACAAAACCAAAAACCCTACACATAGGGAAATCGGGGGGTTTATAACCAGAATACTGCATCCCACATGGTGTCTAATTGCACCAGTGTCAGAGATTTGTACACTGGAAGAAATACTGTCAACGCTGAAAATAGTCTAAGCAATACTGCTTCGAGTTTTTAATAACACAGGGTGTCAAATAAACAGGGTTTGGGGTAAATACAAGTATTGGTTATTTATGTCTCATTAAGTAGAAAAGAGGAAGAGGCATTCCAGAGATCTAAATAAAGTATACTGCTTGATACAGTGGAAGTAGATTAGGGTTGAGAAGGGTGTCCATGAAGTAAGTTCACTGATTTGTCTGCCTCTCAGTCAGCCTTACTCTCTCTGTCTGCCTCTACCCCTCCTCCCATTTTGCTCTTGTTTCCAGCACAAGGCCACAGATGGAGACTTTGGGAGGGCTGGGGAGGAGCAGATATGACTAAAACTGTTTTATTTTTGAAAAAAATTCTGAAGAGGTAAGATTCCCTTACAAGATAATCCTTGTCTGAAAAGAATTTCTAACAAAAGGGTATTGTGTCCATAAAGGTAAATCTTTGGTTTTCTTTATACTAGATAAAGATAATTAGTCACTGGACTGAAACTTGATAGTAGCCTGCCTGTAGCAGCATGATAGTCAGTAGGGGCAAATGGAAGACACTGCTGATGAGTCGTAGATGTATTTTCATAAAAACAGTTTCCTGGAACTGAGAGGAGTTGGGAGAAAAAAAGTAGGTAGAAGACTAATGATTATTAACTTCTTAGAGACAAATGTATTTGACAGTCATACAAAACTGATTTAGTAATTTGGTAAAACTGAAGAGAGAAAGAAAGCTTGAGTTAAAAGGAAGTAAACTAGGACCAAAAGCTGATCTAAAGTGATCCACACAGTTGCAACATTCACCCTCATTCAAGTTTTCAAAATTTAGTGAAATTCAGAGCACATCACAAGAGAGCCTGAATTCCCTACTGAAGGAGGTAGATTCTTCTAGAGAATGACCCAGATGCCAAAACTTCAGACTGTATGAATATTTTTGCGTCTCTCAGAAAATTGTCTCCAGGAGCAATATTCAAGTGGAATTAACTATGCATTAATAAGAGAGAAAGTTTGGAGTTTTAGTAACATGGAAGATGTAAAAAGCAGCTGAAGACAGATAAGAATGGGGCAGCCGTATTTGTGTCATAAGCAACAATATGACTACTTTGACACAAGGAATACAAGAGGGAAATGGCCCCTTGATAGATAAAAATGATAAAATGATCAATGGTCATGTAGAAAAGATAGACTTACTCTGTTCTTATCTGTATTTGGAAGCCAGAAAGCTAATGGGCATAAACGCCTTCTTTCCACTCATAAAAGAGGACTATATTAAACCACACTGACTCAGAATGACTATTTTGAAAATCAGCAGACCTAGAAAACTTGCAGTCAAGAGACCTACAGAGATGATGGAGAAGATCCTGGCCTAGAAATACTCATTTTTAGTGAATCTTGAAACACCAGAAGGACACTAGAACAATGCAGAGTGTTCAGCCAACGTCACAGTAGGTCACCAGCACACTTGACAGCACTGCAGCTTAGTTTGCCTGACAAGGGATCCTAGGCAGCAGAAAAATGAATTGTTAATGAAATTAGATGGGAACACAGTCACTAGAAGTCTACACTGGTTTACAACATAACATTCTTGTAAGAAACTAATGATATACAATGTCTGTGTGGTTTCTTCCAAAGGGATTAACATAGGGCTTGAAGCCATTCCAAAGAGCTCATTAGCTGGTTCCCTTCAGATAGCCATCCCTATGCAGCAGGTTATTCAATGCTGCTTAGACATGACCAGACTGAACCAACAAGCAGTTAGATTGTAGTTTGATTACAGCATCTCAGTCATCAGCTGTGGGTCACAGGTAAGACTGAGGCAGAATCGATCTTGCCACATTGGCAAGGAACTGTTCAGGTAAGAGATGCATGACCGATGTCTGCTGTAAAAAGAGGTGAAAACTTCACAAAGGTCCTTGATGATTTGACCTTTTGAAGCCAAGTCAGGTGATCAGTATGACTTTGAGCATGTCAGCAAGAGACACCAGCAAAGCACGTAAGGGAGTGGGACCTCATTAGTGACTGGAATCAAGGTCAGCTTCTGAGAGCGACTGAAAAAAGTCACCTCAGAAATAAGAAACAGAAAATTTTACTACCCCAATCCAGTTTGAGCAGGGATGTGCTTTTATCCCTGTGCACAGTATTAGGGAGATTGTTTCAATGCCCACAGTTTTAGAAGGTTGTTGAAATATTGGAGTAGGTGCAGAAAACAGCCACAAAAATTATGCAAGGTCTAGAGAAAAAGGCCACAGCAAAGACTTGGAGAACTCAGTCTGATGAGTTTAATAAAGACTTGTAAAAAATGAGAAATGACTCCATTACAGAGGATGTTTCCCTCCTGGCGGAAAATGTCATAGACTAAAGAGCTCTTAATCTAGCAGAGAAATGAACAACAAAAGCCAATAGCTGAAAGCGGAAGCCTGGCAAATTCAAATGAGAAAATAATCAGAAATGTTTAACAGTGAGAGTAAGCATTAAAACAAATTGCCAAAGAAAGTGGTGGGTTCTTCATGTCAAGCTATCATCACATCAAAGCTCCAGGCCTTTCTAAATGACGAGCTTCTGTCAGACAAGCCATTGGGCTCCTTATGAGAATGACTGTCCAAAACCTAATGGCCCATCCCAAGGACTGAAACTTAACTGGCTTTGGGAGGCTCAGACCAGATGAGTTATTGACCTCTCTAGCCCTCATTTTGTGGCTCTAAGAGACTGGTACAGATTAGTTTAAATTTTTAAATTCTTACCTGCCAGCCTTATTTGTCATCTCTCTTGTAAACAAAGACTTCCTGCATCTTCCGCCTGTCTGGACTCTTCGGGTGGGCGAAGAACTCTTTCTGCATCTCTGGAGATGCAAACCCTCTGCTGAGTAAATCTCTTCTTGTAGCTAAGTGCCCTGCAATAGCAGGGGCTTTTCTTTTCTCAGACCTTTCCATTTTTCCTGGAAAAAGGGCAGTTTCTTTCTATCCATCTCTCTCTTTCTCTCTTTCTCCATCTCAAGCCACAATTGCCAAGTCTCCTGGAAAATATTTTCTAGCTTCTGGAACGGATTATTATCCCTGCTCGGTGCAGATCCTCTGTACTCTATTTCTCTGGGTGGTTTTCAGAGCCTCTCGGGGCCCACTACTTCCCATGGTCTGGCAAAATCCCTGACCACCACTTGGGACCTTGGTTTGCTTATTTTAACATTTATAGTGCAAAAAAACTGAAACCAATCGATGCCAACCATTGGTACAGAACAAAAAATTAATATAGACCAAACACATTTCTATCCACTAAAGAAAGATGTAGAATAAAGGCCTCACCCAGTGTCAAATTAAATAAAGGCCAGAGTTAAAAGTTTTGTCTTGCGACACATTCTACAACTGTCCAAACTGCGTGGCAAGAAGCAATAAATACTGGAGCCAAGGGCTTGGGGGGACGAGATCTCCTGCCTGGTCCCAGCAGCTCAGGCCCAGAGATAGACAGCAGCAGCATTCTGGTTCATTTCAACTATTGTAAAAATTTAACAGCCCCAGGCCAGATACCAGCTCCTGTTGGAGAGGACGGGGCTGACAAGGCGCTCAGCTCTAGGAAAGCTGGTGTCTTAAATAAGCACATGCGGCACAGACCTCAAAGGAGCACTTGCCTCTCACCTAGGGCCCTACTCTTCTGCCACTCTGGTTTTCTTAATTCTCTTCTGCTCTGTGCGGGAGGCAGGCTGTGGGACTGACTTACTCCATGGTCTTTACTTTGACCTTTGCACCTCTCTCCACAGTCTTCCCAATTTGGGGGATTTCTCTGCTCTGTTAAAAAACAGGAGGAGAAGGAATTAAGTGTCACTGAGGCATCTGCGAAAAGCTGTCTTACACTTCATGGTGGCATGCACGCCCACGTTGAAAATGGCGATCTGCCTCGACTCCCTTTCCCAGGTCCCTGGTGTTACTGCTCACCCCAGTAGGGCTCCTGGGTTTCCAGCCCTTAGTTCCATGGCTCACACAGTGCCAAAGCCATTGTTTTTTGTGCTGGAGCTATGTGGTTTCTGTGCCAGAATTATAAGTAAATCATGAAAAAATATTAACATTTTTGTGTAGACTTCTGCAACTTTTTTCCATGAAGACCCTCAAAAATGGCAAAAGTCTTGCCTTGTCATTAACCATAGGGAAGTGTATGGTGCATGTGTGTCTTCTTAAAGGAGCAATAGTTTGTCCAGGAAGAGCATGTTTGCAGACCAGAGATGTTCTGAAGGACATCTCGTATACAACTCTGACCAAAAGGCCTCTGCAAAGGCCGAGCTAAGCASATGGATATGAAATCTGCTTTCCAGGCAAACTTCGGTCTACAAGCACAGCTGCTACTGCTCTTGAGCAGTCACAAAGCATGGCTACAATGTCAATTAGGTTGGGGGCAAAGCCCTACAAAAAGACCCAGCATCCTCTAGGTCCCAACATGGTGCCACTTTTTACCAGGAGTGGTTATCTTTTCCGTCCTGGGGCAAGAACGGTGGTCATCGCCAGCCATGCATGCATATTCTGGGGCCCACTGGCTTCACCACTGCCTCTCACCTAGGGCCCCAGCAATGCTCCCTGTGCTCTCCTACCAGGAAACACTATTGTACATGAGATCCCAAACACTTTATAAAGTCCTTTCAGCCTTAGCACGCGTATCAGCACTTTGTAAAACACACGGGGATGGAAACACACATGTCAAATTCTTCAAGCAGTGAGACTGATTAGTGGTTCAAGGTTTGTCCTGAGGAAATGCTTGCTTTTATAAAACAGTGGGTTGCTGTCACTCGTGTTTGAGCAGCCTCCATTGCTCAGGAGCTCAGATATATCCTGTGAAACCTGCACAGACCACCACGTGTTTTTGAGGCTGGTGGGTGGACATACGCCCATTACAGAGACTAACTATACAGATGCTCAACAATTAAGCTGTTAGTGGACTCCTACACACTTGTAAGGTACACAGGGCTCATGGAGTGCCTGCCAAGTTCCTCAAGTAGTAACAGTTCATGACACTCTTGAGATATCTGCCAGATGCCGACACAGTGTTCTGAAGTTCCTATTTCGGGACATAATTTTAAAAATACTTCTAGCTCAGGATTTAGATGCCAAAAAGCATTTGTGTATGAATTGTAATGTAAACCATAAACCCAACAGGAAACATCAGAGCCTTCTCCTTTTGTAGATACGATGTGACTAAGGAGCATTAGGAAAATGTTCCTTTATTGGCAAGAAAACGAATACATTTTACTGTCCCATATGTGCAAAATGAAACAACCAATTAACATATATCTGGCAAAGAAAGAATATTTTTACCTTCCAGCATTGCCCACACATCCCAAATTGTATATTGATTGCAACATTTATGAGTATAGCACGGGGGGCAGATGGTGAACACTCTGCTAAGCACTGAGTTTGGCTGACAAAGAGGCACTGCAGTTTTAATAACGGAATCAGCAATTCAGCTCAGCCTGAATTTGCTCATGTTTCTGGAGCTCACACTGGGAATGCTCAGTGGCCTAGCAAAAGCTTTAACATAGTCACTTTCATGTCATCAACTGGCTGGCATAATCACTCTCATAGTACTAATATAATTCTCATCCTTTCAGTAGACACCAAAATTAATTGCAGTAGAAAAGCAGTTCCAAGAAGAGACACTTGTCTGCTTTGCCTAACATAAGATTTACGTTTGTAGATCTAAGTTCAATAAAAAGTGAGTGCATGTGTTTGTTATATGTATGTGTTTACAGCACATTGGCCCTTTGAAGCTGACTTCTTTTTTTTTTCTTTCTCAGTTAAGATTCAGGTGGGTACGAGGAAGTCTTAAAGCTAACAAGATACTGGCCCTGTTTTTCCCAGCGTGTTTTTACAGGGGAAATGCAAAGACAACAACAGCATGAGCAAGAGAATACAACTCCCACCCCTGCGGCGAGCCATCCTCAGTGCATGTTCTTAGCCTAGCCACACCAGCCTCTGGGCCAGAATAAAGTACGTATTTGTTGTTTCTGGGATATTGTCACAGGCTCTTTGTAACTGCTGAATACATTAAAATATCCCATACTACCATTTTGAGCTACCCCCCACCTTCTGTATCAAGTTTGTATATGTCAGGCCCCTGAGTGCACTAATAAGCCTTAATGGCCTTGATCAGCCTCAGCTGGGGCTTCCACCCACACCCATGGGCCCAGAAGCCCCATTTCAGCTCAGCCAGGGACTGACAGCCCTGGGCTGAGCTGTGTTGGAAGAGTGCTACTCTCCAGCTTGTTCATGTTCATGTTCATGTTCATGTTCATGTCCATGTCCACACTTTTGTTTCATCATGGGCCTTGTTGATCCAGACCTCAACCTGCAGATTGACATCCTGGCTAGACCTCAGCCCAGCCTTGTTGCTGTGGACCTTCCCAGCCATTGCTAGACCTGATCTCAACCCTGACATACAGATTGAATTTCCAGCTTGACCTCAGACCTCTCTCATCGCCATGGTATTGCCTTATGAATGGTATTGCCTCTGAACTCTCGGCTGGTTCTGACCATCACCTCCAGGTTTGTCTTGTTCACCTCGTTCAGATACTGTGGATGCGCCCTGGCTGGGGAGGTTGGGCCCTGCTGGCCCTGGGTTCCCATCAGCTCCTGGCTCACCTTGCTTTAGGGAGCAGCTGGCCTGTGTGGTGCCATGAAAGCAGGACCTGCATTTAGGTTTATAGGAGCATAAAAATGGCCAAGAGGGTCTGAACAAAAGTCCGCCAGCGCAGTATCCTTGTCACACAGTAGCTGGTAGGCAATGCTTACAGAAGAGTGTAAGTGGCCTATACTGCCAAATTTTATCAGCTGGTGCCTGAGGAACCTCCCGAGCCAGAGGTGATACCTTTATGCTAAAGCTCAAAGTCCAGGCACACCAGTCCATGCCACTGTTGATCCTTATGGTCAGTCTGTGGGCTGGTGACCAGCTCTGCCGGAAGTCCTTGGGCTTGCCACTGGTGATAACCTGGGTCACCTTGGAAGCTCCCCAGTTTCCTCACATTGTCACTCAAACTTACTTCCCAGTGTGTGTCCACTGATAACTGCTGGCCTTGAACAGGAGAAGTTGTCAGCAGCAGTCACTTTGTATTGCCCTCTCATTCCTTTTCACTGTGCTACTTCTTTCTAAGGCCCACTGCTAAACACAAACTCATCAGGAAGGGCAAATAACCCTTAGATAGATTTCTAGAGAGATTCTGGTCTGCAAATGAGGCCCACCATGTGGATAATTTGGGTTGGATAATGCAGTATGATGGGGTGGAGAACTGCAGCTCGGGCCATTTGGTTAAAAGTAATATCAAGGCCAAGCCTCTATATCAGTGTAGTTATACATTGAGGTCTAGCTTTGGAAATCAGTCCCATTTCTAAGACATTGAAATGCCATATGAGTGATAGCTTTGAATCCTTTCTACTGAAAGCTTTGGACCTCATAAAAGTAATCTGCAGACTCATGTAGCATGTTAGTACACTCCACACTGACCCATAAGAGGCATAAATAGGAAGTTCTTGTTTCCCATGTATCTGCATCCCCTGTCTCCTATGGTCTCCACCAAAATAACCCCATCTTCTTCTTGGTCTCTTAAGGCTTCCTCATAACAATATCCCCAGGCTCTTCCCATGTCCCCAGAATAATTTCTTCTCTGGTCCCCTTAAGCCTCTGCTTCATCCCATGTCCTCAGCATTTTCCCTTACAGTGATAACTCCTCTTCATCCTGCTCTTCAACTCAAACACACGGAAACATGGTGGGATGACTCGCACAACTGGAGTGCTGCAATGGATGGCTATAAACTCTTCAGAAGTGATAGGCAAGCAAGGAGAGGTGGTGAGGTAGCCCTGTATGTTAGGGAGTGTTTTGATTGTCTAGAGCTTGATGATGGTGACAATAGGGTTGAGTGTTTATGGGTAAGAATCAGGGGGAAGGCCAACAAGGCAGATATCATGGTGGGAGTCTGTTATAGACCACCCAACCAGGATGAAGAGGCAGATGAAATATTCTATAAGCAGCTGGGAGAAGTCTCACAATCGCTAGCCCTTGTTACCGTGGGGGACTTCAACTTACCAGATGTCTGCTGGAAATACAGTGCAGCAGAGAGGAAACAGTCTAGGAGGTTCCTGGAGCGCGTGGAAGACAACCTCCTGACGCAGCTGGTGAGTGAGCCAACTAGGGAAGGCACCTCACTGGACCTGTTGTTTGTGAACAGAGAAGGACTTGTGGGTGATGTGATGGTTGGAGGCTGTCTTGGGCATAGCGATCACAAAATGATAAAGTTTTCAATTCTTGGAGAAGTAAGGARGGGGGTCAGCAGAACTGCTACCTTCGACTTCTGGAGGGCAGACTTTGGCCTGTTTAGGAGACTGGCTGACAGAGTCCCTTGGGAGGCAGTCCTGAAGGGCAAAGGAGTCCAGGAAGGCTGGACATTCTTCAAGAAGGAAATCTTAAAGGTGCAGGAGCGGGCCATCCCCTTGTGCCGAAAGACGAGCCGGTGGGGAAGAAGACCAGGCTGGCTGAACAGACAGCTTTGGCTGGAACTCAGGAAAAAAAGGAGAGTTTATGACCTCTGGAAGAAGGGGCAGGCAACTCAGGAGGACTACAAGGATGTCGTGAGGTTATGCAGGGAGAAAATTAGAAGGGCCAAAGCCCAACTAGAACTTAATCTGGCTACTGCCTTAAAAGACAACAAAAAATGTTTCTATAAATACATTATCAACAAAAGGAGGGCTAAGGAGAACCTCCATCCTTTATTGGATGTGGGGGGAAACATAGTGACAAAGGATGAGGAAAAGGCTGAGGTACTTAATGCCTCCTTTGCCTCAGTCTTTAATAGTAAGACCAGTTGTTCTCTGTTCTCTGTCCCTGAGCTGCAAGACAGGGACAGGGAGCAGAATGAAGCCCCCATAATCCAAGGGGAAATGGTTAGCGACCTGCTACACCACTTAGGCACACACACAGTCTATGGGGCTGGATGGGATCCACCCAAGGGTACTGAGGGAGCTGGTGGAAGCGTTCACCAAGCCACTTTCAATCCTTTATCAGCAGTCCTGGCTAACCAGGGAGGTCCCAGTTGACTGGAAGCTTGCAAATGTGACACCCATTTGTAAGAAGGGCCAGAAGGAGGATCTGGGGAACTACAGGCCTGTCAGTCTGACCTTGGTGCAGGGGAAGGTTGTGGAGCAGATCATCTTGAGTGCCATCACTCGGCATGTACAGGACAACCAGGTGATCAGGCCCAGTCAGCATGGGTTTATGAAAGGCAGATCCTGCTTGACTAACCTGATCTCCTTGTATGACAAGGTGACCCGCTTAGTGGATGAGGGAAAGGCTGTGGATGTTGTCTACCTAGGCTTTAGTAAAGTCTTTGACACCATTTCCCACAGCATTCTCCTGGAGAAACTGGCTGCTCATRGCTTGGAYGGSCGTACTCTTCRCTGGGTRAAAAACYGGCTGGATGGCCRGGCCCAAAGAGTTGTGGTGAATGGAGTGAAATCCAATTGGTGGCCGGTCACGAGCGGTGTTCCCCAGGGCTCAGTATTGGGGCCAGTTCTGTTTAAYATCTTTATCAATGATCTGGACAAAGGGATCGAGTGCACCCTCAGTAAGTTTTCAGATGACACCAAGTTGGGCGGGAGTGTTGATCTGCTBRAGGGTAGGAAGGCTCTGCAGAGGGACCTGGACAGGCTGGATCGATGGGCTGAGGCCAACTGCATGAGATTCAACAAGGCCAAGTGCCGGGTCCTGCACTTGGGTCACAACAACCCCATGCAACGCTACAGGCTGGGGGAAGAGTGGCTGGAAAGCTGCCTGGCGGAAAAGGACCTGGGGGTGCTGGTTGACAGCCGGCTGAATATGAGCCGGCAGTGTGCCCAGGTGGCCAAGAAGGCCAACGGCATCCTGGCCTGTATCAGAAATAGTGTGGCCAGCAGGACTAGGGAAGTGATCGTGCCCCTGTACTTGGCACTGGTGAGGCCGCACCTCGAATACTGTGTTCAGTTTTGGGCCCCTCACTACAAGAAGGACATTGAGGTGCTGGAGCGCATCCAAAGAAGGGCAGCGAAGCTGGTGAAGGGTCTAGAGCACAAGTCTTACGAGGAGCGGCTGAGGGAACTGGGACTGTTTAGCCTGGAGAAAAGGAGGCTGAGGGGAGACCTTATCACTCTCTACAACTACCTGAAAGGAGGTTGTAGCGAGGTGGGTGTTGGTCTCTTCTCCCAAGTAACAAGCGATAGGACACGGTTTAGTGGTGGACTTGGCAGTGCTAGGTTAATGGTTGGACCTGATGATCTTAAAGGTCTTTTCCAACCTAAATAATTCTCTGATTCTATGATTCTAAATATTTCCTCATATTTTCACCATCTACCATTTTTGCCTGGTAGGTGAGCAAGAGGCTGTGTGTGCAAGGACAAGGCTAGAGCTGGATGCCCACCAAAGCCACAGTTAATGGCTGCCTTTCCCTTGGGAAGGGCATCTCTCTTCCCCCTTCCTCTTCCTTCAAGGATTTCTGTGAAATGTGAAATTAGTTTTAAGAGGCTGCTGCTCTCTCAAACATGATTGAAACTGGCCACCGGGTTCAAGAGTATCTGGGGAAAGGGCTGATAGACAGATGGGCTTTGCATAAGCCCTTGTTCCTCTGAACTCTTGCAATATTAAGTGAGATTAAAGTGCTCAGGGAGTGGAGGTATTTTACCTCCCTCATTGTTTAGTTCAAATTCATCCAACAACAACTGTAATAGTGTATTAAGTGTATTTAAAAATATTTTAAAACAACAGCTTTCTACCTTCTGTTTTCAGAACTGCTGTGCAAGATCAGCATTTTACACTGGGTTGTGATAAGAAAGAGCTTTCGAACAGCCATTACGCTGCACAAGTATGTGGGGAACTGCTCATCATTAATTTAGAACAGAGGGAATTTTGCAATTCTGGAAGAAAGACTAGTAAGTGGAGTTTAAATGTGCCACTCTACTTTTCTCTTTTCACTGTTTCCGCACCAGCCTGATGTGTAACCAGATAGTTTTCTGAGACCTCTGTTAGCAAGCAGAGTTTAGTGTGCAGGCACCAATGCTAATATTATGGGAGCTTAGAGGCCTTTGAGTGCGGAACAAATTGGTTTTAAAAGCAATAGCAATTGCTGAAAGGATCGTATTACAATAATAGATTTGAAAGCTTACACTGTGAGCAATGCAGCAGAGGAGAGCCAATGATATAGATGAAGTACTTTGTGAGCTGCTGGGACCAAAGCAGGTCCAGATTATTGCATTGACAGAGGTGGGTTGTGGGGGCAACTGACACCCCATTAAAGTCAGGGCTTTCAATCCATCCATGACTACCGTGGGACTTGGGGAAGGGTGCAGGAGCAGCACTGTTAGTCACAGGCTGGATGAGGGAAGAAGGAGAACCTGTATCTGTATATTCAGTAGTGCTCTGCACTGACTAACTTAAACGCTGCTGTGATAAACATAATAGTAATTAACTCTAATAGGAAATGAAGAAGTAAAAAAACAAATAGTAATTAACTCTAATAGGAAATGAAGAAGAAAAAAAAAAGAAAAAGAAAAGGGGAGCCCTGAGTAAAGGGAACTCTAAAGAGATCTGCATGACCCTGACAGAAGACACCGAGGCCCAGACCCCCGAAGCTGTTCGAATGAGAGTCAGGTGGCTGAAAAACTTTTAAGATCTCGGCCACAGTCTGGAGAGGCAGAAAAGTAGCTGGCGGTCTACTGAGCTGCTTCTTGACAGACTTCTTTTCATCCATTTTGAGAGGAACCATGAAAGGCTGAGCTGTCAGTATTTTTCAGGATGTTCATGCTATTGGGAATTTCTCATGCTTTTATTTACTGTATCATAATATTTGCGTTCTGGTTTACATGTGGTATATGCGTCGGAAGTAACTTGAAATTCTAGAGGTTTCTTTGCCTGGCTGCCTAAATACATCAGCATCTTGTTTGGCAGACTGAAGAAAAGATTAAAAGTGTTTTGGCTGTAACTCCCTGCCATGGTCAAATCAAGACCTTGATTTCCTCAAACACAAACTCCTCGTTAGGACCACACTTTAGCAGCAATGGTTTATGTCTCTAAAATAGAATAGTTATTATTAGCTAAAGCCAAAACATATTCAGTCAATCAGATTCTGGTTTGGGGATGTTATGGATGGTATGTAAAATGAAGTACTAATGACTGACAAAAGAGCACAGCAATGAAATTCTATTCATAAATTCATGCTCACTAGTTTCCAAACTATTGTTAATGGCAACCTCTTTCTGGATGTCAATAAGGCAGGAATGGGAAGGCAGAAAAACAAGAATCATTAAACTAAACTTTAAGGTGCGTACACATACAAGCACACATGCATGCACATACATTCAGACGTGTGTTTATTTTTACAAGTGAGATAATGCCATGTCTGTTTCAAGTGTTGCTTTTCTGCTGTTCCATCTGTACAAAGGGTTCTTAAAGCAATTATAAAAAGATACAGAAGACGAAGGGAGGAGCAAGAGAGTATATGACCCAAGAGAAGCATACAAATCATGTGGACACATACTGTGTGGGCCATTTGAGCTGGCTCACTGGCAGCACAAGATGAGTCTGTCTCGCAGAGAATGCCACTTTGTGCTCTGTCCCCTGGCTTTAATATTTTACAAACATCCTGCTGGCCCTCAAATGGCTGTAAGGATGGTTTTGAAAATGTAAGCTAAAGATAAGCAATTCAAAGGTGTCCACAGGCAGCGCAAGATCTTCAAAGATCTGAACTTTCGCCATTCATCTTAATAGCATGTTATTGCTTAAGTCATGCAGCAATATACAGTTAAGTATTGTTAACTATTTCATTGCTGGGTAAAACTTGCAAGGAAAAACTAGAATGACGAGTAATAGGAAGATACACACTAGTCACTCTCACTGGCATCTCATTTTGGCCTCACATCACAGTAACACTTTTTTCTGAGCTTCATATTTGCATTATAAAGGACTGTCTTGAAACTATTTGCTATTAAATAAGCTGATATTCTGACTGTTCTGCTGTTTACCTGACAACCTGCCTTTACATCACAATTTGACACTACTGGGACCATGAGATGATAAAATTTAAGCTCCCAAGGAAAGAAAGGAAGGCAGGGTGATAATCCTGGACTTTAGGAGAGCAGATCCCATCTTCTTCAGGATACCACAGGAGGCTGCCATAGAGCAGCGTGAAGGAGGTTCACATTTGTTTGATCTTCAAGAAGAGTCTCCTTGGAGCACCAGAATGGTCCATTCCAGTGGGCAAGGAAATGAGTAATCCTGGCAGGGGACTGGCTTGGGAACAGAGAACTCCTGACTGAAATAAAACGGATCCTTTGAGGTTTTCCAAACTTAACTGGATGAAGCTTTCAGCAACCTGAAAGTTATCCCTGCTTTGCGCAGCAGAGGTGGGGTGGTCCAGACGTCCCTTCCAACCTAAATTATTCTGGTTTTTATGTTTATGCTGTGCCTTAATGCGTATGTATTAAAAAGATGTATTCTTTTCAGTTAACAAATGGAAGACTCCCGGCCATTGTTTGAACTGGATATGCTGCTGCCAATTAAAAAAGAAAAATCTGTCTGATACTCAAATATGATGGTGATGAGCCCAGTATAAATGAGTCCATGTTTGCAAACCAAGGAATTGTGTAGTGTATCAGGTAACAGTAATCATCCTTAAGCCTTTCTGTGCAAAAATGGTTGCAAGACCCAGTCCCTTCCATTTTCTTTAACTGTCCGAATAAGCCATTTGATTMATCTGTTCATTCTTCCAATGACCTTTTTTCCTACGCAGCTTATTCTGATTCCCCACTGTAATATAATCAAGATATAAATCTCATATGACAGCAAAGATCAGCAAGAGTCATGCAAGTAAATGCAGACAAAAAGGTTGATGTGTGCTTTGTACAGTGTTGTAATCTTAGTTATTCTGAATGTTTTGGGACAGATTCTGTGTTCTGTTTCACTAGAGGAAGCAAATGTCTCTTCCCCAAGAAAAATAACATGCAGATCTGTGAAGGCAGGACACAGGTATCTGTCACAATATTGCAAGGCATTTTGACAAAGTGTGGCATTTCAAAATGCTTATTTCTTGTTACTCCCTACTGAAATGGGTGTGTTCTTCACAACCTAAGTGGTGTGATGGGACTCTGAGTTGACTAGAACGTTGAGGCAGACCTGCCAAACTTTTTTTCTTAAGTTGGGCTCTCCCAAGACTGCAAAAGAGCTTTTAAAATCAAAGCCAAGTTTTATTTTAACAGAAACTAGATCCCATAGCTTTTAAAACAGGTAAAACTTAGAGTGAGACAAAACAGAAATGAAAGCATTTGGAAGCTGAATTCCTTCTTGCCCACTATGTCCTGGCAGGAAGGGTCCTTTCTTTCAGGCTTCCTCTCAGTTCAGCAGCTCGGGAACTTTCTGTATTGCAACAAAATCTTCTCTGAGAAGATCTTCTTTGAAACTCTAGGAAATATCTTTTACCCCATCACTAAGGCCTGGTTGTGTGTCTGCTCTTCTGAGGAGTTTGCCAGTCTCTGCTCTRTGCTTGCTGAGTTCTCCTTACACCCTCAGCATGAGTTCTTACACATTTTACTCAGTGATGAAGTATTTTAATTTGATCGCTATTTAATTGGTTTCTTAGATTATACAGTATCTAAAAAAACTCGCCTGAAAAATGAAAGAGGCTGATAAGAGGGAAACTATCTGGTGAGGGTGGGGGGGAGGTTGGAGGATATAAACTGTCGAAGGAAGTTTATTTTAAGACCAGCTTGGCACTGAACGTATGTGGTGAAAGAACACCATGTAAAGAGAAGTCTCTGGCCAAATTTTTAGGGTTGGTTTCTTCGTTGTTTTTTTTCTTTAGCTTTAATGCTTAATACCATATAAATTACACATGACATGATTGGGAGAACTGGCCCATAGAGGAGATGGCTGTGGGTGTCGGAGAAGGACAGAATAATGAAGATCTTCAGAAAGTGCTATAGGAGACAAGGTAAGAAAAGCTACAAGAGGTAGAGAAGCATCAAGCACTGGCAGAAAGAGAAACTGAAATGGAGAGATTATTTTACCATATGATAAGATGTTGTTTTGTAGTAATATTGTAAATACCATAAGAAATGTCAATCTATATTGTACATAGACTTTTCTAGCAAGGTAAATTGCATGTAGGAAAGAAATTATCTGGTAAATATATGTTAACATAAGGAAGTAGCTTTGCTCACAGGCACTTTTTCTTTTTAATGGAAAACTGCAAGAGGCATACAGATGTTTTTCAAAGACTTAGTTCATTCAGTTTAATGCCATGTAATGCCACTGGTTGTCATAAGGCTGTTCTAGCCCCCGGTTTTGGCCTTTACCTATTTTTAATCTGGAATTGTGAAGCTAAACTATCAAAGTGTCTAACAGTACCTATTTAAAGCAATGGTTCCCAGATGGACAGAGAGAGAAAACTATACAAATACCTTTCTTTTCTTTTGCTTTTAAAAGGACTGTGTGCATAGAAAATGGTGCAGATATTTTGGTCATTCCACTTTGAGCCACAGACAGCTGTGCAAAAGAGAACTCAGGCCCATCTCTGAGTCCGCTAGCAATAACAGATTTGCGGCTGTACGGCTCGCCGGAATAGATGCCACACCACCAGTGGTTGTGGTGGCAAGACAAAGACCTGGTCAGGCCAGGGAGATGGTGTGTTCCTGGCAGTTCATACCGGGAGGAAGGTCTGGGTGTGAGGGGAGAGCACGGTACCCAGCTGCTAGTCACAGCGGCAGGTTGGAGTCCCAGAAAGGGCAGCGTCACATGGCAGGTATGCGCATAGGAAGCTCAGAGAGCTATTCCTTAATGAGTGTGCAGCGTGCCAGCCTTTAGATTGGCATGAGTCAACCATTTGGTTTTTAATCTCTTCCTCTGCATGCATAGTGGCTATTCATGAGAGGATTACTATGAAGTGCCCTGAAACTAAATGGCATGTTTAGGAGCTCGTGGCTATGTGAATAAACGTCACAGGCAAGCTTCAATAGCACAAGCAAGATGCAACCTTGTTTGCATTTTCCAAAAAGAAACTTAAAAGATCAAATACTCAGTTTTACACTCTGACTCACATTTATCCAACCTCATAATGCAGCATCAGCTCTAAAAGTTCAATTGCTGTTGCCACTACATAAGCGAAATACCTCACATGGGTGTCACCTCTTCAGGATCACCTCGTTCTTACGGCTCGAGAAGTCAAGCAATGGGAGCAGGTGATCACATCAGCTGAGAAAGTAGACAAGCCAGTATCTTCTGCAGATCTAATTTTTTAAAATGTTCTAAACAAGCATGTGCCTGCCTGGATTTACCCTGTAAGACAGTATAATACCCAGCTGTATGACTACAGGGTTACTGCTTGCCAAAATAAGACTCCTATAAAGCTGAAGTTTTGTGTAGATCCAGGTACTTCAGGCTCACCCTCATCACCAGAGCACATTTTGCAATGCTTCACAGTTAAAGTTACACACATACGCTCAGCAAAACAAGATTCCTTCCACTGGGGGTGAGGGGAACGGGGGCATGGCAGCTAACTACCAGCCTAAAGAAAGAGGAAAATGACTCACAGTCATTAAATAGGTCACTTCCACTTTGTGTAAAAGTGCTCTTCTAGTAGTCAGGTTAGCCTCTGAAATAAGGAACTGTCTGGGCTCAAGTTTCCTTCTGTGCTTGCTGTTTCTGCTCCAGATAAGAGGGGAAAAGTAAGGAAAAAATCCCTGTATAAAAATTGGTGTTTTCAGCTGATGAATGTGCAATTGTGGATTCTAGTGAAACTGTTCTAACTCCCACTGATTGAACATGTGGTTTAGTTTTGTTTCATGCATCTATGTAGCTTCTTTAAAAAAAAAAAAAAACCTCTGTAGCAGCTGCATTGGCTTCTGCTAATGTTTGCTTCCCTTACAGAAAAACCTGAGCAGTTCAGCAAAAGATGAAAACCCTTCCTTTATTTTTATTTCAAATCATGTCTTTGAAATGTGAGTTTCTGCTGGAAGACGGAATACAAGCTTATCTGTAGTGAGTGGGAGGTTGTAGTATTACATCTTCTTTCAGGAAGCCTTTTTGACCCCAAACAGGGGGTCAAAGCATTTTGACCATCAAACCCCCCAAACAAGGGGTTTTACAGCATTTGAAGATTTAGTGATAACAATGTTTTTTCCAGGAAATCTCTCAAAGAAGAGGGAGGGGTATTATTGTTGTTGTTTTGTTGTAGCAGATAGACTGCTGTCTGGAGACACTGTCCTTGCTGGAAAATTGATTACGGTTCAGTTTTGAAAAGTGGGTGTTTCCTCTGCTTTTAGTTACCATATTAGGTTTTCATAAGAAAAAAAMCACCACCCTCGTTTCTCATGTTCCTGTTACTTCCCTGAGAGCTCTGTGTCACAACGACTTACTGAATGTGAAGCAAGCTGCTGCTTCTTATTTTTTCCTCCCCCTCTAGGAAACAGTTGTGTTAGGACTGATTCTGGTAACCTGATACCACTTGATGTACTTTTGCTGGAATATGGAGTCTACATAAATTGCACCATAAGCAAATTTCTTTATAATGGAAGGATCGGGAAGCTGCAGCTTGGCAGGCCATTTCATTGGTGTGGGTTTTTTAAGGTGGATTTTCCAGACGCTTTTTAACAGATGATATTGGAGACTTTTGCAAAAGGTATTAGGAATATGCAGTTGTCACTGTTGGTAGAGCATCCCACCTGTAGACAAAATGCGCTACATTTGGAAAAGATGCTATCTGCCTGACAGATACCACTCTACAACCCAAAAGAAAAACTGCTGTTACTTGCCCTTCCCAATGTGCCTAATTATTTATTAACAGCATTACACAAGCCCAGAGGCTCCTGCTGAAATCAAGTCCAATCTTTGCATGGTCTCAAATGCAGATGAAAGGTTAGTCCCCCCCCTCCCACAGAGATGAACTGACAAAAAATCCACAGAGAGTAGTAAAAACTTATGCAGTCGTTAAACCAAAACATCATTCCTTTCTGACTGGGACACAGTAGGTGATACAGGGACTTATTTAGATACAGGATGGGCAGATATAAGTGACTCTGCAGTGTGGCGTGATGCAGGCAGGGGCTTTTCCAGTGCTGGTCCTGAAAAGGAGCTAGAACAGAGCTTCAAGCAGGAGAGTCTCCTCCCAGCTGAGCAAAAGCTCTTGTAGATTATAGCTAGAGTGAGATCAACCAAACCAGCTGGATCCACTGCACGCAGAGCGCATCCCAGGACTCCCCTTCCATTTAAGCATGTTGTTCCTCCCCAGCAAGCTGAGCCTGCGCTCCAAAAATTTTTCTTTTAAATTGTTTGCATTGGAAGTGATGTTTATTAAAGGAGCCAGAGGGAGACTGAAATCCTTTGGGCATCCCCAGGGCATATATAGCAAGCGTAGCTGTGAGAGAAGCTTCCCCAGGCTGCCCTGCCAGCAGATATTTCGATCTTGCAGGGCTTCACCTCTGAGGGAAAAGGAAAAGTAAAGCTTCAAGGTGCCTTTATTTCCTTATTCCACCTGAGGACACTGTCAACAAGGGTGCCAGATGAACCAGACACGTGCCTATAACACTAATGCCATAGCTGCTAACCAAACTCACCCAGGTGACAAAGCAGTGTGTAGGTGCAGCAGTACTGGCCACAGGTCCCCACGGCCACGGGCTGTGCTTCAGCTGGTGAGAGCCTTCCTGTCCTCTTACTGATGTCCTGAGATGCTCGGCCCCCAGCACCTCCTGCACTGTGAGGGGCTGGCAATGTCTGTCTGAACAGATTAGCAGCAGCATGTCCTTTGCCTCAGGTCTTTCCAGGGCGCCACGCTGCTGATGCCTTTGCTAGGATTTCCTGACAGCTCTGAGAAAAACAATTCCTCATAAGGCCAAGACTTATTCCTGCTATCAGCGGGAGCTGCCATGCCTTCCTGCATTCAAACAACAGAGCGGGAAACGCTGGCCGGTGATGTGGGAAGCACTTTCCAGAGAGTTTAAAACTTGTGTTCTTTGCCTGGCACGGGCTGAGGTACTGGGGAACGCTCTGAACTATGCAGACCATGCAACCTCTGTCACCACGTCGTCCCAACGGGAGAGCTCCATTACAGCCCATTAGAGCTCCCAGACCATTCAGACTTGATCACGTTGTCATTACAGTATTATCTGTCCCCAGGATATTGCAGAGTAGTGCACCTTCTGCCAGCTCTCCTCTCGCCAGAGCACACGAATGCACGTTGCATGCGGCTGAGCTGTCTGTCGGTCTGTGCCGCACGGGAATTTCTCCTGATAAGGTAAACCCTCACGCTCTGCTCAGAAATGGAGCGTAGCCCTCCAGAAGGAAGGAAGGAAGGAGATTCCCACTTTATTCCTTTCACTGGAAAGAATGCTGCCCAGTGATCAGATTGAAGTAAACACGAGATAGGAGGCTGGAATGCGACTCTTGCCTTATCAGCTCCTGGCCCCTGCCTCAGGAACCCTTTGTCATCTCATAACATTTATTATGGGTTTACCAAACATCAGAAAGGCTTCTGGGTTTGGGGCTTCTGCTGCTGAATAACTTGTGTGATGATGAATGAGTACTTTAAACTTACAGCACATGGCTTCATTCATCTCCAAAACTCTTAACAGGAATTTCACTGGGCTCCCTGGAAACTCAATGTTGATAAATTGCTTTGAGATCCTTTCCTCAAAGGCTGTAAAGACACAAAACATGTCTTCTTGTTATGTACAAACAGTGTAATAACCATAACTCCAGGTTATAATTCCACAGCCAAGTGGTA
The DNA here is from genome assembly GCA_035582835.1 of Phoebastria nigripes. Classification (NCBI taxonomy): domain Eukaryota; kingdom Metazoa; phylum Chordata; class Aves; order Procellariiformes; family Diomedeidae; genus Phoebastria; species Phoebastria nigripes. The sequence continues at coordinate 681,228 of JAYKAV010001367.1, forward strand.
AAGACCAGCTCAAATTCACGCTGCTCGGGGTTTGTCTGCCCTGGAGCAGGGTGGCTGCATCCATGCTGTGCTGCTGCTGCCTTTGGCCTGGGTTTCCTCTAGGTCACGTGTAGCATAATTGTGGCTGTGAAACTTAGCTTTTCTTTTATGTGTAACTTTTTTGAGTTCAAAGTCTCTGAAATAACCTGATTTCCTGAGAAATTAGCCCATGAGAAAGTCCTTCAAAAACAGTCTCAGAGGCTCCTCCTGTTCAAAGAAATGGTTACAAGAAACTAAGCCGTGCATCATCACATAATAATTACGATAATTAGGTCCTATCCCTTAGTCTTATGCTTTAACTATTCAAAAATGAGGGTATAGCCTTAAAAAGCCCTTTTTAAAATATATGTTTAGAATATGTGGCAACCTGGTTTCTCTAAGCAAAAGATCATCTCAGCTGCTTGGTAACTGCTAAGGAGGAGCTGGTCTGTGCCTGCAGGAGGGATTTCCCCAAAACTCAGCACCTGGGGATCCCAGCCCTCAGACACTGACTCTTTGCATACACCTCCAGCTCTGGGTGTTGCCCCACGTCATCTCAGCTTGCAGGTATCCATAGTCACTAGTTCTGGGATTTTTTTTTTTTTTTTACATTTCAGTTGTATTTTAATAATGTGTAATAAAGAGGGGGATGTTTTTTGAAACCAGTTTTCCAGATCACGTTCATTTGTTCCCCAAATTCTTAAGTACTAGCTACTGAGATCACACTTCTTCCCTCACAGGCGCCTTATCCTCTACAAGGGCCAAAAACTAGATGTGAGGCAAGAGGCGTAACTGAGGGGGGAAACGTGTCATTTTGCTGTAGCTGTGCAGAAAATAGTCAGGTGCTGCAAACGGGTATTAGGGAAGCAGCACGGCTCTAAAGGCATGTGTGGTGAAGGAGCCAGGGAGGTAACACACCTAGCGCGGAGATACAAGCTTATGCCAGGAAAGTCCTTCAGCCACAAGAGTTCCCAAAGATCCATCAGATTTGAAGATCTGTTGCGTTTGTGCTCTGATAAGAGAAGGAAATTAATTAGGAAGCGGTTTGCTTAACTGAATTTTATTCTTTACTAGAATTTTACTCTTAATTTTGGTTGGGGTTTTGGTTTTACTGCCTTGGTCTATGTCCTCCTGTTACAAATGTAATGTTTGCTTTTTCACTTCACTAGCTTTTTTCTTGGTATGAAGAATTCTGATTAAGAGTTAAGTTATCCCATAGGGACACACAAAGGAAAGGCAAAGACAGAATAAAACTAGGAAGAGTGCTTTGATAGAAAACATGGTATATCTAACAGCGTATAACTGGCAACAGAAAAGTGATCATGTGGGATTTTTCTGGAGAAGACCTTTTTTCTGGAGAAGACCTTCCAAACAAGGCTCAGACACAAGCTGAAGTAGTCACCTAAGGGTGCTATGAGATTTATGTGCTGTTGATAGCCTGTGGGGAAAGCATTCAAATGGGGTGAAGTCCATGCCCACTAGTTCAACTGGTCAATTCCCAATGAATAAATTATTACTGTTCTTGTTTGACATTGCATGGAACAAGTATCCAATACTAAAGTTTTAAAAATACGGAATAAAAAGCAGGTCATCATTATATAGATCTCCTAACTCTAAGATGACACTGAAAATTGTACATTATTTGGCTATGATAACATGTCCAAGTCTTACCTGGTTCAGATGGAAAACTAACTGAGCAATGTTAATCAGAATGTACTAGACATTTTCTGTCCTATCAATAAAGTATCAGTACAGATATTCAAACAACAGGTTACTTCCCAGGCAGAATGAACAGCAAGGTGTTCATAACAGAGCTTGTAATATGCTGTGCACTCTGTGCTGCTACAAAACAAAGCAATTCCTTCTGATTTGGGGATGTCAGTGAGAGATCAGCGTAGCTTTGTTAGCAAGGGGGGAGTACGTTGTTCAAACAGAGCAAGAAATAATTAAAATACAAGATGCATGCATGCGTACATCAGAAATGCCTGTAATATTTGGTTTTTTCCCATTCCCCGTACTCAGGATTAACTCTATCCTGTACAGAGCACACTGAAAGATGATGATAAAGTGGCAGATGAAATTCAGTGATGAGAAATACAAAGCAGGGGATGCAGGGAACAAGGGAAATCAAGTTACCTATGCAGAATGCTGGGTACTAAATTACTCACTGCTGCTTAGGAAGGGGACCTTGGAGCCGCTGTGGCTAATTCTCTGAAAATGGTTGCATTAGACTTGGAAAGAGTCAAAAAGTCTCTAAGAAAGGAAAGGAGAATGAAACAGAAAACATCATTGTTTCACTATGTAAATTTATCATCCACCTACACTGTGGTTATTGCAGGCAGTTCTATTCCCCTGTCTCAGAAAGAGCTGGTTGAATGAGAGAAGAGACAGGATGCTCAGAGGTATGGAATGTGAGGGGAAACTAAAGAGGCTGCAATTTTTTAGCCTGAAAAAAGAGATAATTGTGAGGAGATGTGATAGTTATAAAACAAAGGCGGCAGGGGACAAGATACATAGGAAGCACTTATTCATTACGTCTTATATCAGAAAAGCTAGGCGTCACCTGAAAGAATGATCAGGCATCAGGTTGAAATCAATACACACAGAGCACAATTATGCTGTGGAATTCATTCCCAGAGGATGCCACAGCAGCCAAAAGAATAAATTAATTCATAAGAAAATATTAGGCAATTTATAGGGAATAGCTCAATCGAGACCTATTAATGCAACAATCCAGATGCCATCTCCTGCTCTGGAAATCCCCTACCTGCTGATTGCTGGAAAGGTGTATCAGAGAAAGGATCACCCTGTCCATACTACTTCTGCTCTGTCTCTAGGYGTCTGCTATGGTCCATGATAAGAAATAGGCTACTGGATCAGACCGACTGGTACAGATACTCATACCGTCCAAGCTTGCACCAGTTATGTGAGCTAAGTAACACTCCACAATGCAATCAGAAAGTGAATGTTATTTATAAGAACTAAGTTTTCCAAAGGCCTTAACATTGCATGAAGTTGACCAGAAATGTCAGGAATAATAAAATTAAACACAGAAGCACAGGTCACATTTTTTAAAGTCTTTAGAAATAATAGTAACCTCATTCAATCAACAGAAGAGTGATTCATTGGATACCTGTTTTCCTTACCAGGTTCTCTTTTTCTTTGGGGATGCAGAACAAATATTAGAAACTAATCATCAGGGTCCTTAATTTACACCCAAATTACAATGACATTATTTATAACAAGGAAAGGTTATTGCTCCACTCAAGGTGGGAATGTGAAACTTCTTCAAGCCGGTGACCTATTGCACTTCAGGAGCAAAAGCAGCACTCTAATAGAGCAGAGGCTGGCTGCTGGGTGGCCCTCATGGGGGTTTGCTGCAAGAAAAGCTGCTCAGCAAAGGAGACTGAGGCACTTTCAGAAACAGAGTGAAAAACCAGTAGGTTTTGTTTCAACGTCGCAAAGCATTTCCTATCTCCATTTCAGGACGGATGAACTTCTGACAAATAACAACCTGTTTGGGCTCTGTATACCCCTTCATAGCCATAGTGCGAGTGCCTAGCCGGTACTGTCTTTCCAGATGCTTTGTGTCAGAGCAAGGGCAGTGAATGTCGGCATGAGAGGGTCATGACATTTTTCTAAAGCCGTGAAATGGCTAAGCGCATATAGGTATTTGTATGTATTTATACGCATATAAGAATACATGCACACACACTTATGTATACAATACATTCAAATAGGTTGCAATTATTTAGCAGAAATTGTGTAACTGGATCTGCATGACAGTATTCAAAATTATTAATTTTTGAGGTTTCTTCAGCATTTCCATCATTTTTATTAAACATTTTTAAAGAGTCCTCTTTGAATTTGTATCAAATGTTTGCATTTGCCTAAAATGGTTTGTTTCAGTAAATGAACATATCCGTGGACTGAGTAAATTTGACTATGGTGTTGTAGAAACTTTTGTGTTTCTGTTGGTGAGTTTTCACTCTGGGGAAAAAAAAAGAGGCACTTTCTGCTGGAAAAGACTTCTCATATACAAATTTTTGACTAACTTTAATAAAAGTCAAAGAAAAGAAAACATTCAAGCCTCTTGGCTCTTGCCAGCTCCTGCTGCTGCTATTTGGTTTTAGTTTATTCCTTTATTTTTATTATTACCAACCATTTATTAGTACGGTACTCTGGTGCCCAGAGCCTCCCCACGACGATCATAACTACACTTTGCAGCATGATTTACAAACAGACGAGTTGATACCATTTCTCCCACCAAGACCTTACACTCCCAGCACACAGTCAACCGACCTGGAGCCAGGAAGAGCGATACAATAAAATCGCATCCACGCTTTGGGGCATGTGTTGTGAGCAAACACAACCAGGGAGGATTTTGAACAGCTGCAGGCAAAGACAGTTTGGGGGACTCAGATCTGCATGCTGTGGACACCGGTACATCCATCCTTCTTAGAAGAGGAAGGGGCATCCCTCAGTCAAGATAAAGGCTTTTGTTCATCCTCCAGAAATGGCCAGCAACCGGATTCTGGAGAAGGCTTATCCCGTACCTTCAGACTGCGGGTCTGGGGGGGGTGAGCAGCTCCCCAGCAGCCCAGCCGGGCACGCCATTTGGAGCCTGGCAGCTGCGGGTGCTGAGTTTGATGGCCACCCCACAGCGTGTCACCCCCTCTCCGGGGACAGGGCCCGCGGCTGGCAGGACAAGGTACAGCCACCGTGCTGGGAGCCTGGGTGTGTTTTTTCCCTACTGAGGGCCTCTGTAGGTGTCACTAAAGGGGGAGCACAGGGCCCTTGATAAGGGAAAGGGTTTGTGGAGACGAGAACTCAACTGGATTTGAAGCCCAAACACACAAAAAAGAGAGGAGTTAGATAACCAGTTATGGCAGTGGATGAAGTTTGGGAGGGTTTGAGAGGGTTTTGAGAGGGAGAGAAGTGTGTGGTCTTGTATTATTTTGAGAGTGTGGAGGGCGTGAGAGAGGACTGATGAAATTTAGTGGAAGGAGGGAAGACATCAGGTCCACTGAGGCTGGGAGAAGGGATTTCCTTGCCTACTCGCTCCTTCTGTGTGAGAAGGTCTAGTCACTCGGAGGGAAAATAATCTCAGATAGTACACCAGAAATGAAATCTGTGGTTTTTAGAAATAGACAGAGGTTGGATTAAGAGGCTGCAGACACTCTCTATTAGAAGGCAGTGGCTAAAAACATTATAAACTTGTCGAGTGGAAGGAATGCAGGTGGAAATGTTCAGGACTGAGTAGCCCAGAGGGGATCCATGGCTTTGCAGTAAAAGATGCGCTGGGCAGGACTGGGAGGGCTCGGCTGGTAGCACCCGAACCAACAACAAGGGGAGGAAGCCAGAGGTAAGCCTGAAGTAGGAGAAAATGAAGGAGTAAAGAAACTAAGGCTGCTAGGGCACTGGAGTGAGACGTGCCTGTCAGGATGCGGCAGGAGGGTAGAGCTCACTAAGCCCAGCCATCTCCTGCTATAAATAAAAGTAATTCCCTTGAAGCTAATGGACTCGGTTTGACATTCATTAGGTGAGGACAGCGAGGGGATGAAAGAAGATGATGATGATGCAAAAGAGAGCTCTGGAACATAATTTATCTCTAAACCTGCCGGATAATGTCTGGCTTGGGCAGGGCCGTGCAGTCAGGGATACCAACAGCAGGAGAATAACTCCGTGCCTGCCATGGTGGGGAGGCTGAAGGGAATGAAGTGAATTATTAACTGTAGTTCTATGTCAACAACGGCATAATATTAATCCTGTAACAAGCTAAACTGATAATAACTCGTAAGAACTGTTTATGGCTTATTCAATGTAAATTAAGCCAACAATGAGTAAAATATAATCAGATATGCAATAAATGTTAATTAACAAATTAAAGACACTGAGACAATCATTGGCAAGCATGATTATAAATGCTTAAATACTGTAGTAGTTGCAGAGCAGATGTAAATTAAGTTAAATGGACAGTCTCGGTGACAGAGAAGATATATTTAACAGGTAATAAAATCAGCAAGCAAAACCATATTCTGCGGTGGACTCAGAGGATAAGACAGAGACTATGAAAGCAGTATTGCATTGCCATATATTGAATGTTTTGTTTATAACATAGCCATGATTTCTGCCTCTTCATGAGAAAAATGAAAAATAAAACATCCATGTTCRGTCTGTGAAAGAAACCATATCTGCAAAATTCACCAAGGCAAGTCTGAAAGAGCATGGAAAGTTATCATTCTTTTTGATTCAATAATCTGGAGATACCTGCCTTGGGAAGGTATTAAATACATTATTTGCAACAACTATTAATGCTATATTAAGGATGAAATCCAAGTAAGCTCAGCAACTTACTGCAAGCAAGGATAAGTTGGTATGTTAAACCTGTAGTTTGCTTACAGTTTTTATATTAGCAGTCTCATACTGTGAAAAATGCAATTTGTTGGAATACATTTTGTTATGGTATGTTTCTTTTGGCTGTTGGGAATTGTCCTGTAACTCAGATCATGCCGATAAAGAAAAAAAGACTCTACCTGAAGTATTGCTGTTGTCACACAGTACTTGTGTTGCTGATAAACAGGGAAATGTTGCTCAGCATCTTGTTGTAAGGCCATCCTGAAGCAATAAGTGGTTTCTGAAATGGAACTAAGTTGCTGTAGCCTGTATTTTAAGGATAAAATCTGAAAAATGATGTGTGAGATAGGAGTCTTTTTGTTCTTCTAATGTGTTCACTCTCTTATCCCCTCCTGGCAGAACCAAGCCTCTCTGTGGGAGCTACGATGCTGAAGTCTGGAGCTTCATACTTATCCCTCTCTTCTAGCTGGGGAGAGCTGTACCCTCTCACCATCCAACTGAGTTAGGTTTTCACGTGGCCGCTGCAAATCTATTGTCTTTCTGCTTTCTCCCATATCCAAAAATTTAATTCCTAGATTATACACTCAAGGGGCATCGGTCAGCATCTTTTTTAAAAACTCCAGTGGGAAAGGAGAAAGAGTTCTCTTCCTTCCACACAACACAGCATATTTGTTTTCCAGAATAAGCTCTTTCTGTGTATAATTTGGTTAAAAAGAAAAAAATCTCTTCTGAAGACAGAATGAGTGAAGGTTCCTGGTTTGAAAAATGCATTTTGTATTCTGTATTTTTGGAAGAGATTTTTATTGCACTTTTTTCTGTTTGATTGTTTTGGTTTTGTTAGTGGAGAAGAATTCAAGGGAATGAAATTAAGCCTATGAACTAGTACCAGTAATCACATTAAACATGGGAGAATTGAACTAGCAATTTCCCCCAGCTGTAGGCAGTTTGTAAACTGCCAGGCGGTAAATCCACTGCCATCTACCACAGAAAGAACTGTTGCCTGGTTTCCCTTCCCTCTGCCTAGGGATTTGCTTTGCGTTCGGAAGATTGTTTCAAATCCTTGCCTGCATTCAGTACGAAGGCTGCAATCCAAGAGCAGCCGAGGGTTTCCTCCTTCGCAATCACTGACCAGGGCCAGGCCTTTGAGTATTAAACATGCTTCAGGGGACAGACACAAAGAAGTGATCAGGTGCTGGGGAGCCTCCTGTGCTGCAGAACTCAGAAAATAGGTCAGCTGTCCTTCAGCTGCCTTGCAAAACAAAAAGGGGGGAGGAATAAACTTGTTTTTCTTTCCTTCCTATCAGTGTTCTTCCAAACCCAGAGGGGGGAAAACATCCATCTCCTACAAGCTGCACAACTACTGATGTTCAGATTATCAGTTGTTTAATCTTTCTTCCCCTCAGAGTTCTCCGCTCCTTGGGCTATTAAGGGATGTGGGTGCCTGAGCAGTGCTGGGGCAAGCAGGAACGCTCCCGAGGCAGATCTCCGCCTGCTAATCCCTCGGAGCACGATGGTGTCGGGGCACTGCAGTACTCTGCTCCTACCGCTTTTCTAAGCAGAATCACAGCTCTGTAGAAAGACCTCCTTTCTCTACCCTGGCTTTAATTTCCTCACTAATCCTGCAAACAGGGCTTTTTTTTCTTTTCTTTTTTCCCCTCTGTAAAAAGAAAAACCTCTCTATGAAAAAGAAGGCTTGTACTTGGCATGTAGCATAGTAACATGAGCATAATAAACAAGAGTGGCTGTCCCCATAAATAATAAAAGGAATGTTTCTCCTCACATGGCAGCTTTTCAGAGGAGAAAAGGCAGGGAATAGGTAGTCCTGTTCTAATGCGCACGTCGCAAGCTCTAATCCCCACTTCTGTTGTTTTCTTTGGCAAGCCACCAGCCTGTGAAGCGGGGGGTACCTCTCTGCCTTGCATTCCCTTGTAACTTTTATTTTGTTTCTTATCTCCTGTGCCTTGTGCCTGCTGGAAACTAGAAGGCTCCTTAAAAACACCGTTGTATTTCTTCCCTCTGTCTGCGCGGCATTTTACATTCTCACAACGACGGAGCCATGCTCCGCTGGCGATGAACTTGGACTCGTAATACCAGCTCAGAGGTGAAAATAGACCGTTCCCAGCTTAACATCCTCCTGATTTATGTTACTGCAGCAAAGGTGATGAGCTTTTGATACAAGCGAATAACTGTATCATTGGAAAATGTTCCTGATGTTGTTTCAGCTGCTTATGTAAAAATGTTAAGCTTTCTCACCATTAGGGACATGATTTACTGGCATGTCAAAATTTCCCTTTTCTGGCCACTCAGTTCAAACTTTGAATATATCGTAGTTGGCTTCAGTCTTCAGAGCCATGTGTGAGCTACTGCAGTAGCTGAAAATGCATGCAAATTATCCTTTTATTCTGGCTGAGATTACAACATTAAAACAACAACAACAGAGAAAGGCCTGTGCAGAAAGTATCATAAATAATTTAGCTTAAGTGAATGCTGAAATTAGTCAAGGCACTGCATTGCTTGGCTCCAAGCAGTCTATTTGCAGCCAGATATGTAGAGTACCCTCTGGCCAAAGCCTAGCCTTTCAAAAATGGAAAGCAGGAAAAACAATATGATCTTCTTTTAAAGAAGCATGTTGGAATGATCTGCGGGGTTAAATATACCTAGACAGTCCTCCATGCCACAGCTCCAGTGATCTCGGGAGAAAACACAGCATTTATAAAGAGCCTTAAGCTGGGGAAGGAGATAATGAAATGTGCTCGTGTATTATTGGCAAGTGCTCTGAATGGTACAGGCAAGCTAAGTGCATACAGTATTATCTTGCATAATTATTGGGTCACTCTACTGTAAACTAAGTGGTTACTATACTTAGCCGTACTACTGCGCTCGCTGCCTGATTAAGGACTAGATCCAGCTCTCACTCAAACCGGGCTGTATTTACACTGAGTTCAAAGGATTGAATCGGGGCCTAGCGATTCTTCTTGGGGTGGCCTTCACTTCTGAATAGCTGAGATGAACGTGGTGACAAAATAGTGGCGGGCATTTCTCATCATAGCAGTAGGGATGCTCCCCTGCGGGGGTGTCTGGGGAGCCCCCGGGGGTTGGGAACTGGTTGTGGCCAGGCACCGCGCAGCCTTTCCCAGGGAGCCCAGGGCTTGAAGACACAGCGAGACAACAGGTGGACAAACCCAAATAGGTGACTTGGAGGATTTCAGAGAGAGGGAGAACTGATGTGAACTATGGACTAGATTATTTCGCAGCTACTGCTTAGTCTGCATGGATCAGAAACCCCATGTAATCTCAGCTGGGGAGCAAGCGTGTGTTTCTCACACGTTCCTTTGAATGTGGGCAGCTCGTGCAGGTAGAGTTTGAGGTGAGACTTCTACCAGCAAAGTACAGGAGATCCGGGAGCCGGCCATCTGGGCACTCACAGATTTAAAGATGGCTCTGACAGGCAAAAACTGCATTCTGTGGAAGGGGAAAAGCTGAAGGAGTTTTTTATTATGGGCATTTTCAGAACCAGCCTCCTCAGCACATTTAAGAGTCCCAAAGTGACTGTGCAGTTGAATTAGTCATGGAGAATGGGGGAGACCCCCAAGATAGCCCAAGGCAATTAGTTAAGGAGCAAAGTGTGTGTGTGTGTATGTGTATCCTCATGCAAAACCACACAGCTACCGAGAGTTTAGCAGGCTATTTGTAGTGACACAGGACTGCACTAACGTCAAGAAGAGGGGCTGTGAAAACAAGGGGTGAGAGAAGGAAAAGAGGCCAAGATTACAGACCGAGATGAGACGGAAACAAAGGCCAGGAACTGAGATACAGAAATGGGAAGTAGAAAACGCAGCAGCAAGAAATGAAGTTGTGAACAGAAGACAAATGGAGAGAGAATGGAAAATGAAAATAAAATTAATATTTCTGTTGGTTAAAGGAAGAATAAACAGCTTGAGCCTCGGGAAATATACCAGGCGAGAGAATACATGAAACAGAAAACTTATGTAAAGAAAGTAGTGGGAGAAATAGCTGAACAACACTAACGTGGCAAAGGAGATGAGAAATCTGTCCCAAGATGCTAGTGGCAGTATTTTCTCTTAGCTGACAGGTGAAAAATGGGTTAGATTTTATATCCTTATTGCCCTTAACCAGTGCTACCACTTTTTCTAAATGGCTGTGCTGCACTATGGCAGGCCCCTACCAGTCCTTACTCTGAAAAGTTTGCAATGTAAGAGTGAATATAGAGATAAGTAAAAGTGTAGGTTTTATTTATATACCTGTATCGCCTGACGTATTACTAATGCTTTTCAAGTCCCAGAGAAACACTCTGAATTACTAGATCATAAGGTCAATTTAAAAAGGTTCCTGATAACTGGGGCTTCTTTCAGTTCTGGTTTCATGGGAAAATGTAATGACAAACCCTAAACACTAAGGATTTCCTGTGTATACAGCCATCCTCCCCAAGGCAATCACTGGGTGTATTGCATCAGGTGACTGCTGTAATAGAGAACTTCCTCTGACAGTCACGCCTGCCCTGTCAGTGATGTCCACCATCCAAACGAGGGGACAAGAGGAGGGAATGGTACTGCCCTCCTTGGAGAAAGAGATGGTGAATATGCCCTAGGTAGTAGATAAAGGATCTTTAACACCTCTTCACATCTAATGCATCCCTAATGCCACTTTCATAGAGGGAAGAAAAGGCAAAAGAGTCTGCTTTTGTCAGTTCCACATGAAACACTAAATTCTGGGTCAGATTCTTCTAACCATGTGTGTTTTAAGCTCTATAAAAATATCTTTTCCAAAGATTTAACTCTGTTTGTAAACAACGTGTTTCAAAAGGACCTAGATCCAAATGACTATTGAAAAAAGAAGCCAAGATCTGACATAAAACCTTGGAAAAACTTCATTAAGATGTTCAGCCTTCATATGACCTGAAGAGTAGCCGTGGAAAAGGAGGCTTAACCCATTCAGCTCCCTTCCTGTGCAAGCTGGGACAGGGCTCGCCGCAGGACAAGCAGGTGGCCCGGCTGCGGGCACGCACATGAGGAAGTGGCCTTTGCTGCATGACGATGCAGAGCACACTACAGCTCACCCCTTCCCATTGGACTTGGGCTGGCTACGAACCTTGCATACAGATACGGTGTTGTGAAATACTGTGGTAAGGGTGCTTCTATTTCTTACTTTCTCTCTCTTTTTTTTTTAAGCTGAAGACTGCTGGTGTGGTCCTTGGGAGCCCAAAAGCATATCATTTTTATGGCACAAAAATTCATCTTCCAACTACAGTGAACCAGTCCTCTTATGGTAACTGGCAGGTGGTTTTAATTCCTTGGATGTGTTTACCTGCTTCAGAGATGGCTAGTTATGGAAAAGGTAGCTTGATTTTTGAGACTGAGAGGTGCGGCTTTGTAACACTGTAAGTGAAGCCTGAGGTACACTAGCAAAAAGCATTTCCAAAGCAACTCTCTCATGAGAGCTGTTTGGTTTTTTCACTTTTAAAGACATGAAGTCTGCCTTACATATTTAAGATTAGGAAAACACCTTACCTTATTGCACAGGACTATTTGCCTTATTAAGTCATGTTCACCCCATGTATATAACCAGAGCACTGAACAAGATGCCATTAGGGCTAGGTACAGTTATTAGAAACTTGCTACAAGTCAGAAAATCTCACAAATAGATGAACTTGGTGTTTCTCATCAGCAATCTTCACATCTTTCCTTGTGGAGGGGTCGGGATGCACAGGAGCCCCTTGTGAATGTTAAGGTGAGGTCTAAACGAATGTTTCAACAAACAGAAATCATTTTTGGAGGTTTTTGATCTTCAGTAAGGCTCACACATGAAACAAGTTTCCATGACTCAAAAATCTTTTTTTCTGAATCCTTACAGGGTTTGTTTGTTTGTTTTGTTTTGTTTTGTTTTGTTTTGTTTTGAGGGAATTAAATTATGCTTGCAATTTAAACCTGCAGTGTGTGCATGCAAGGTAGAAGGAGGTTGCTTGGAGGGAAAGGGTTATACATTCAGTAACCTTTGTATATTTATTTGTTCAGCATGCTAGCTCTTGTGCTATTTGCTGGGAAGGAATGCCTGCACAAAAAGCTACGAGGTGGCTCAAATAAAAAAGCCTAGAATGTTTTGAAAGCCTCCCCCTTGACTTCTGATTGAAGGGATCTGTAGAGTTTTTGGCACATTATAAATCTGTGTTTACTGAAAAGAAAAAAAAAACCAACCCAACAGCCCCACTCTGATTCTGGGTTTATGTCTATGAAAGTTTATGCCAGCCCCAGTTTATAGAATGTCAAGTGCTAATAACTCACAATAGATCCAAGACAAAAGAAGACTTTAACTACATTTTGGGTCAAAATATGCACAGTATTAAAGTCGAAAAATACTATGCAATTCGATCTTAAGAGAATGAGAAGATCCAAGCTTACTCCACATTGTTCCAACCCTTCTCCAAGAAACTTGAATGTAAACTTTGTGTTTAAATATAAACCCACCTCTGGATTTGACCTATTCTCTTTATTTATTTTATTTGCCATGCTGCTGAAATGGTCACTCGCACTAAAAGAATGCCCCTCTCCTAATCTTTTTAAGCTATTGACAGGGTAGCTCATGCAAAGCACTTAGTTTCATTCTGCCTCTAGAAATGGAAAGCAAACTCTAATTCCTCAGTCCCTTTTTTCACACTGCTGCATTTATGTTTTTCTGGCCTTTGGTTACAGACACACACACATTCAGTATGGGCTATAGATACATTTCACAGTTTAGAAGTAACTTGGGCACAAAAATCTTCTTCTAACAAGATAAAATCTTTCTTTGTTAAGTCCTTGCTAATACCAACAGAATAAGTTGACATTTCATTACATATTACTTGTTTTAATCCTATCTGCCAGTTGTTCATATGCTTCCTGAGAACTGGGGCAGAAGAACTTTGGGAATAGAAGATTGTGTGGTTACCTAGGGTATCGCTAACCTCATAACCTAAATCAGAGCTCTGAAGATGAAATCCAGCACTCAGGCATGTGAGTTTGTGTCATTTTCTGCACGGTGCCTTCTCATTTTTCCTGAACTTCTGTCTTCTGAATTTTCTTGGACATTTCACACCCCACATTGCATATGCGTCCCTCATCACTTGCACCCTGGAAGAGGTAGAGCTGTCTGCTTATAATGGCGATGTTTGGCTACACCGTGGCGAACACCTTTTGTGAGGCACTGGATGAATCAAGAAGTTCAACTCTTTGCTTTCATTCCCCCCCCCAGATTTTAAAAACTCCTGTTTGATCACTCAAATTAAGAGTGAAAATTTAATGAACAGATGCTTTATTATATTATATAAGCATAGGAGCTGATTAAAGCCTTCAGAGCTAGTTTCTCTCACAATTTGAGGAAGGTTTCTCTTGCAAAGGGGAAGGTTTTCCGCCAAATGTCAGCATCAGAATACAGCTACTGTGATGGATTTTAGAGGCAGAAAAAACCTCTGAGACAGAGAGGTTTATTGGCATTACAAATGATGACGATTTCTTTCACTGACACCCAGAAGCTTATAAGCACTCAGCGATAAGCAGAGGCGCTGTGCCCGAGACATCTGACCTCCCTGGGGCACCTTGATGTGTTCTGCTCACGTTGATACCTCTATGGCAATGGTTACATCAAAGTCCCAAGGACAGGCTTAAAACCACCTGCAAGGTGTCTGCACTTGTTGCTGGTTATTAATTTAGCTGTGGGTCAGAACTGAAGTATCCAGTTGCTCTTTGCAAGAGCTGAGTTTAGGGTATCCACTGGGGACTGGACTGCTGCACTTGTGGCACCACCTGTGGCTAAAATCCCCCCTGAGTGCATGGCAGTAAATGACCTGCGAGGCAGGAGAAGCCAGAGTGATGCTACCACCTTCTACCTCACCTCTCTTCTGCAGTTCCCAGATTAGGTAAAAACTGCTGCTCCTTTGGAACAGTGCCACATACAAAAAGAAAAATCTAAAACATTACTGAAGTGGGATTTAATGAGCTGTCCACAAAGCACACCTTTTTAGCACCTGAGGAGCCCTTGGCATTTCTAGTTTTCTGTACACCCCCAAGTTCTGCTGCCACCTGCTCAGGACGGCTGCCCCTTGGTGCAGCTGAGCATCTCTACTGCTGCTTCCACCTAACCCCAACCTGAATTCACCAAGTAGGTATCCCTGGTCATCCAAGGGCCTTGTTTTCATAAGGATACACTGAATTCAGCACACCAGTGCCATGGTCAACTTTCCTTGTGGATCTTCTGGTCTGTGGCCAGGAATGTGTCTAGTACATACGTCAGCTAAAACTGACCTCTACCAGGAATGAAAGAATGTGAAAAGTCTCCTTCATCAACACAACAGCCCTGGAAATGTTTCTCCTGTATGTTAGAGCATCTCTGCCCTGCCAACACTGCATTTAAATCAAAGAATCATAGAATTGTTTGGGTTGGAAGGGACCTTTAAAGGTCATCTAGTCCAACCCCCCCTGCCATGGGCAGGGACATCTTCAACTAGATCAGGTTGCTCAGAGCCCCATCCAACCTGACCTCGAATGTTTCCAGGGATGGGGCATCTACCACCTCTCTGGGCAACCTGTTCCAGTGTTTCACCACCCTCAGCATAAAAATTTCTTCCTTATATCCAGTCTAAAACTACCCTCTCTTAGTTTAAAGCCATTACCCCTTGTCCTGCCACAACAGGCCCTGCTAAAAAGTTTGCTGCCATCTTTTTTATAAGCCCCCTTTAAGTACTGAAAGGCTGCAGTAAGGTCTCCCCGAAGCCTTCTCTTCTCCAGGCTGAACAACCCCAACTCTCTCAGCCTTTCTTCATAGCAGAGGCATTCCATCCCCCTGATCATTTTGTGGCCCTCCTCTGGACCCACTCCAACAGGTCCATGTCTTTCTTGTGCTGAGGGCTCCAGAGCTGGACGCAGTACTCCAGGTGGGGTCTCACCAAAGCAGAGTAGAGGGGCAGAATCACCTTCCTCGACCTGCTGGCCACCCTTCTTTTGATGCAGCCCAGGATACGGTTGGCCTTCTGGGCTGTGAGGCGCACATTGCTGGCTCATGTCCAGCTTTTCATCCACCAGTACCCCCAAGTCCTTCTCGGCAGGGCTGCTCTCAATCCCTTCATCCCCYAGCCTGTATGGATACCGGGGGCTGCCCCGACCCAGGTGGAGGACCTTGCACTTGGCCTTGTTGAACCTCATGAGGTTCACACGGGCCCACTTCTTGAGCTTGTCCAGGTCCCTCTGGATGGCATCCCGTCCCTCAGGCGTGTCAACCGCACCACTCAGCTTGGTATCATCTGCAAACTTGCTGAGGGTGCACTCGATCCCACCGTCTATGTCATTGATGAAGATAATAAACAGTACCGGTCCCAGTATGGACCCCTGAGGGACACCACTTGTCACTGAACTCCATCCCCTGTTCTAATGTGACCAGACATCTGGGAAAAGAAGGGGACCATAAAGCCTATAGTATCTCAGAGAATGCAGGGAAGGGAATGCCCAGCTGGTTCATTAAATTGTCTTCCCAGAGCACTATGGAGAGGGAGCAAGTACTGCCAGTGACCGCCTCCTAGCAAGGTGAATGGAGCTCTTTCTCTCTTGGTTTCTCTTTAGATACAAATTGTTTTGGAGCAGATAGAGCTATTTACAGGTGGTAAGTTGAGCTCTGTTGTATGTTGTGAGGAAACATCCAGAAAGCTGATTCTGCGTACAGCAGCAGGAACAGGGCATGTGTTAAGGGGGGGAACTGGAGACTGGAGACCTGTAAATAAGCATAAAGGTAGTAACAAAAATTGCCAGATTTAGAAGTTTGGAAGCCTTGCTGATAACCAGAGCTTTACAAAGTTGCTTAAACAGAAAGCCTATGAGCTGCTTTATTCTGCTCTAGTGGAATACAGAGGCTTATTTTGTACTTGCTGGCCTTTTTTATATTTATTTTGTGTGGATCAGGCAAAGAAAATGCTCAAATGAAGAGCAGGATTGAATCTTTAAAGCATGCTACAATGTTTTGTTTATTCCTGCACTTCATCACTGCAAACTCAATCATCTTTGCTGGCATTTTTGAGACTCCACAGTTGCTCTACTCTCAGCACTGCCTGATAATAGGAGATTTGTGAAAATGTCTGTGCAAAAGAGAAGGGGGTGGACAGAAACAAACTTTTCACAGTAACTCAGAATTATCTCAGTGGTTAGTTTAGAGAGAAACAGCTTTTTAAAAGCTGCTGCTGCCTTTGGAACAAATGGGAGAGGGAGGAAACAGTATTAATTTACATTGTAAAGTATTCATTTTTAAACAGAAAGAAGGAGGTATTTAAAGGGGGCTGGGGGGGGAATCATATGTTTTTCATAGCAACACTTCGCTTTCCACCAGTAGTTCTAGAATTTCCATTAGACAGAAAAACAAATAACAAGGCTGCCAACCACAGAGACGAAAGAAGCAGCCAATGGAGAGAAACAGATTTTTACAAATAGTACAGCGATGACAAAATACCAAGGCTCATTGACAGCATTGTCAAAGCTTAAAATTATAGTTAATGATACAGTAGTGGCTCTCTGACATTTTAAAACACCACGGCACATGGATTTCTCACTGTATTTGCGGTTTTCTTCTTCTCTAGAGAGCAACAAACTTAAACTGATCCTGCTGCTAGGTGATAACAGCCAGTATAAAACAATTATCGTCTCAGGCTATAGCATAAATTGGATCAGGCGCTCCTCTGTACACTTTGTTATCAGCCTGCTGGGAGCAAATATAGCACTGTAGTATCAAGAGTCGTTAGTTCAAGTCAGGACTTGGGTGACTGAGCAGGTGGAAGTTTTACATGTCAGATGGAGGAAGCTTAATGCGATATTGAGTAGCAGTTACATAAACTCTGCTAGGGTGTTACCGCTCCTTTACAGACAGGCAAGCTGCAGAGGTTAGAGAGTTTGAAGTGGTTAGAAAAGTCAGGTAGCCCACAGCCATAAAGCTTCTCTTTAATTTCTGTTGGACTCAGGTTTCATCAGCAAACTGTTGATAAAGAAGTAACTTTGTAAGCACCGAAGTCCTTACATTTGGTTTAAAGTGGAATTTAGGTGCCTAATTGTAGCCATGCAGCCTGTAAAACACCCAGCCTGCTTCCTTACCTGCCTCTCCATCTGAAGGCACACTAATTCCCACCACAGTGACGGGTTTCTCTCTCCCACACCGTCAGTAGGCACTGGAATGTGAATGAGACACAGGATTTCCCATTCGCTCAGCGTGATTTTGTTGTGAATCTCACCTTGGAGCACCCACCTCTCTGCATCTGATCCACGGAGAGCTGGTATGGACAGCCAGTGCACCTCTGAGTGAAATGCACTAACAGCCTGGGGACTACACCTCAGGAGTCACCTCTGCCCAAAACCCCGACACTGGGCTGTAGACACAAGCTCTTTCTTCCTCCTTCCACTTTTGGCCCCAAGAAGTTTTTTTTTATTTGCAGTAACTCAGACTAACAGATGGGATGCGGGCAGCCCTGCATGAGAATTGCCTGTAGTGGGGTGGGTGAGCAGAGAATGCATGTAGGAATGACTTGGACCCTCTCCGGTCGAGGAGGACTCCACATCCTAGTTGCCTCCTTTCTGGTGAGTGCTGTAGGCTCCCATGCAAAATGTAGCTGGTGAGAATATTGACTGGTGTCCTCTTGTTTAAATAAGTGCCAATAAACAACCATTTGAGGAAAGATAGAGCATGGAAACCAGTAAAGGGAATGAAACTATAGGTAAAAAATGGTATTGCCTCTAAGTTACTGAGGAATACAGTTTCAGGAGAAGGGTGTTTAACACTGAGAAATGGAAATGAGCACACCTGAGATGGCAGCAGTTGAAAGACCTGCATGTGCTCATTTGAAGGGTGGGACAGAGATAATACATTAAAATAACCAGTATATTGGAAGAACTAGCACGTGAAATGGAATCCAGAAGTAAAGATTTTGAATAAATAGCTGAGACTTGGTCAGAAAGGACATAAATAGCAAATACTGTGCCTATGATTAGGAGGAAGCAAGACTACAACATAAGCAGCTGGATCCATTGATCTTATCTCAACCCTATGCAAGGCTTGTAAATATTGAAGGAAATATAACTGAAGATATTGAGAAAAATTAAAAATAAGATAAAACACAACATATACTTTAGGAGCAGATTATGCCATACTGATAAGGTACATGTCTTTACCAACTGATCTTCTTGCTGACAAGGAAAGCATTGGATCCAATCCATCTGGATGTCAAAGAAACACATCAAGGAAAACAAGAGTTAATGTAGCAAAGATGAAAATTAGTAGAAGAAAATGAAAGGTGGCTAAGGGACCAGCTAAAGAAGAGACAAAAAAAATTTAACCTAAAAACCAAGAGAGGATAGGACTGCTGTCACTGGGGGACAGAAAGGAGATATTTAAGGTAAAAATCAGTGCTGGCGCAAGAGTGAAGTAGTATAAACTGCCCTAACTAAATTTACATTGAAAACTTAGGAAGTTTTGAAACATCAGAGGAGAGAGTCTGGAACAGCCGCCCAGTCAGTGTAATGGAAGCAGCGTTTTAAGACAGAACTTTGCAAACAAATTTAAGCTTGATAAATTATAGACTGCAGGGCTGACTGATAACAGGGACCTGGGCTTGATGACCCAGGAGATCCTTTGTATACAAATTGGAATACAGGAGCTGGAATACTCGTGGACCAGTCTTCTTACTGATAATGCACGAGATGATAATTTCTAATACCAAATAGCATTAAAGAATAAAGTGACTTGTTCCTTTATCACCTGTTACTCTGAGGGAAGAGGTAAAGAAGAGAGGTATAGTCTTTTGTGAACCATAAGACTTTGTAAAAATGCAGATCTTTTTTCTGTTTACATTGAACAACATTTTTTTGCATGTATCTAACATGGTAGTGTTTTACATTGATAAAGGAGTTGATCACAACAGTAAAAAATTGTGATAAGCTAACAAAAATGTTTGCATCTTAATTACAAATTTTTATTGTATAACCAGAATTGTGTATAATAGAAATAGGCCTGGGGAGGGACTTAAAGAAATAATTTAATCCATCCCCTGTGGGATGAACTGTACCCTACCGCATTCCTGACAGATGTTTATACATTAACCTGTTTGTAGAAATCTCCAAAGACGGAACTGTGTGAACTCCCCTAGCTATTGCAATGCTTTTGTCGCACTCACTGTTTAGAAAGGTTCACTTAAGGTCTAGCCACAAACCTTGCAGCAGTTGAAGCCTTTTTTTTTTTTAAGCAACTGTTCCATATTTGAAGATTGTTATTTTATCTGCCTTCAACCTTTTCTTCTCTTGATCAAACAGCACCAGTTCTTTCAATCTTTTCCTCATAGGTTGCATTTTTCTGACTTCTAATCCTTCCTTGTTGCTCTTCTCCGGTTTCAACAAACCTGATCTAAAGCCATACTGAACTCTGAAAGCCAGTGCTGA
Organism: Phoebastria nigripes; assembly: GCA_035582835.1. NCBI lineage: Eukaryota > Metazoa > Chordata > Aves > Procellariiformes > Diomedeidae > Phoebastria > Phoebastria nigripes. The sequence goes on from JAYKAV010001367.1 coordinate 701,054, forward strand.
GTAGGGCAAGATTACTTTCTGTATGTTGCTGACTTTACTCTTGTTTATAAAGCCTAATATGACATTGTTTACTCGGAAGTTCTTCCTGTTTTAAAAAAGGATCATTTCATGAAGGTGAGAACACGTGTCAGCCAGGCACGTTCGAAAAAAAGAACTGAAACAAACTAATGTGAAGGATGGCCAAGCACTGGCTCTTAGTAGAAATGTTTTTAATAAGCTGTGAATAAGAAAAAAACCCACGCAATTAAAAGGCATAGGTTTTGAGTTTCAAAAGGAAACACAGAAGCACAAATAAGAAGGAGAGTTGCTTGTTCATATGTTTAAATCTAAGAATTGTAGAATTCTGTTTGCCAAGGGAGAGTACACTGGTAGAAACTGGTAGTAAACATCAGTAGAAATTTTAATTTCTTTTGTTTTAAGCATGTTGGAAGCTAGAGGAATTCTAATAATGGTTAGAATTTTATCTAATACAAGGCAGAAATGTTATGTTGAGAGTATCATGGAAGAGAAAAAATGTTCATATAATGGAACTGTTCTGTATTTTGAAATAATTCAGTGATGCATTCGATCTATTTCCCAGCTTCTGCTGTTGTCAGGGTGAGGGGGTTCTGTGTTTTCAGGTTGTTTTGTGTTGTATGCGTGCCAAATGCCAATGGCTCCATGCTCCCAGTGTGCCTCCATTCAGCCTGGGTTTCCTTCACGCATGCCAAGGAACCTGTTCTGCACTAGGGGGAAGGACCCATCCTTTGCCCCTGTAATTCTGCTGCTCTTTGTGTTTTTGGAGAGGTTTTTCTACATGTAGATTTGTTTGTTACAAATCTGTTTGCTGCTGTGCTGTCCTACATGCTTGCCTTTTAATTAAGACATTTGTAATGTCTCCAGAGTTAGGTGGATGGCACATTATTTATTTTTTTTCTTACCACAAAAGGAAATAAATATTTTACAGGTGAGCATCCTCCTACAGAATTAAAATGTTAGGAATTACAGAGCTCAACAAATGTCTTTATTAACAGTGTTTCAGGCATTACTCCTGACAGGGACCTCTTGCTCACTTCTTATTCTCTGTTTTCCCCATAAAAATAAGATGACAGCGTTACCTCTCTCCCCCCGCCCCCCTTTACTCTGCCAGAGTAGCAATATAAACAGTACTTGCTTTAAAGCACATGCAAACAACTGCTCTGCATTATGCAATGTGATTAAAAGACACATCGTACTGCTTTCAGTATCTGTTGATTACACACTCTTAAGCAGGGTGTCTTTAAGGCACGTTTGCCACCACGGTCCAGGTACTGTGTGTTGAGTAGTGACATGAAAGAACTCTGCCCACAAAATTATCTTGATTAATAAGGGGTCTAGTCTGAGATGGGCTGCAGAGCCAGCTGGGGTCTAGCTGTGCACCACAAACCGCTGCCTGGTACTTCCTGCAGCCTTGTGTTCCTCCCTCTACTTCTGCATAGGTTGTTATAAGCCAGATGGGAGAGTTTCTGCTTGCACAGAGTGATTTGACATAGCACCCATTGCTGCCGGTATGACGCTCCAAACAATTTTGCCTAATACTACCTGGAGTTATGCCACGAACAGAGGACCTCACTACAATCTACACTAGTCAGCTCCACAAGGTCAATGACCAAAAGCCTTCAGATTTACATTTGAAATGCTCTCCTAGCTAGTACTAAACCAGGAATTAATGCTTACAGCACCACAGACTTTGTGGAGTTTAAAATGTTTATTATTTGTACCAAAAAGACAGTAAGGAGGCCTCTTAAAATACACAACTGATTTGTTACACAAGTTCTTTTTAACTACTGATCTTTTCCTTAAGTACAAAGATTAAAAGCTGTATTAACTTAATGCTTGKCCAGGTAACCAGGACAGAAAATATCTCTGCTAGCTACCTTACAGAGACAGTGGAGCTGTGCTCAGCAAAACCTTTTAAGTGTACATTTGAACACTCTGATTATCCGATCTGCATATTTAAAGGCAGGGCACTGGATTATCTCAAGAAGACGTAAACTGATACAGATACTGCAACTCTCTTATATTTCAATAGCTATTTTCAGCCTAATTTCAGTGCCTAGAAGTGGTACCACCACAATACTGCTAAAAGTACTTCCCAAAGTAATATACACATTTTTTTCTTAAAAGTTGTATCAAATTATTGCTGTTTCAAAATTATCCACTTTTTATCATTTCTCTATCATACAATGGTTAGAGCAATTTCTGGGAATTGGTACAAATCAATACAAATAAAAGGCAATGTTTGCCCCAAGATATCCATGAAAGAGTTCTTCATTTTAGTGAGACAACTGCAATATGAAACACCTTACAAGAAACGTAGGTGTACTATCTGCAAGCCAACTCCTTTATTGCAATGCATTGTTTTTTAATGTTGTACACTATTATTTTATTGCATCATCTATGACAGCGTGTCCTTTCATTTCAGCAGAAAATTACACACTGTACTGCAACTTTTTTCCCCTCCCTTTTACAACATTTCTATTTGATTCTATTCTGAAATGATACCAGCTACTGTTTTTTCATCACTACATTGCTTCAGGGTGACTACATATATATAATTTTCCTGTACAACTCATCATACCTCTAAAAGAAACAGAAAGCACTTTTAGTTATATTGCCCAGTTACATGGCCACGTGGTCTATGTCATTCTTTTTTTGAAGCTGCATTATCTAAGCTGCAAACTACAAATTTACTTATGCTACAGGTATGAGAAATAAAGGCTGTAGATTAAAGTAGATAGACTCGTGACTCAAAATGAATGGCTTATACATTCTTAAACTAAAAGTTGGATAGATTAAATTAATGATTTATCACAGATGGACAACCAAAAGGAAACCTGTTATTTAGGACATCTTGACTCAGACACTTTAAAAATCACCTCTGGCCTCCTCTTGTGCAGCAAACTGTCTTACTTGTTCTTTATACAGGTACCTTACCTGTCTCAGCTGCAGCAGCTTAACACGGTGTCTTAATTGTTTTCCACATCTGTCTGTCTTTCATTGTGATCTTCCTTTGTTTTTTCAGGGTTAGGATAACTATAATCGAGATAATAACAAAACCCGAACTTTCTTTTCTGGGTCCTTTGTTGTATGTTATTTTGGGTTTTTTTCTCTCCTATAAAAGCTGACAGGTAGAAGCTAGTTTAGATTTAAAAGTACTGATTTGTAACCCCAAAGTTCCTAAGAGCACTAATCATACTTGAAACACACTTACTGCTTGAATATTTATTGCCTTGGGAATGCACAGGTGCTTTTGTAATTTAATGTATGCATTGCCTTTGTAGACCTTCATTATTTGGAACAAAAATTTGTGCATAGTACTGTAGCAAGATTTCTGGGTAGAAATAATACTCCTAAAAATAGAACTGAAACTCTCTAAATTAAAAACAAAGTCTGTTTATGCTGTTGGGCATCAGGTATTTACAAGCGAGCTGACAAGTGACTTATAAAAAACCAGTTACTAACTGTGGTTTAAATCTTCTGTTTTTCTGAGGGTGATGGTCTCACTAAAATAAATACTCAGTGACAATTATTTTAATCAGTAACAGTTCGATGCATGTACAAATTTCAGAGGACTACCAGGTATTGGATTTTGGTAGCTAGGAAATTGAACCAGATGAGACCTCTATGGTTCATTGAACATAGTTCCATGAAGCTGCAATAATACATTTTTATTCCACTTTGAAGCTGGTTTTCACTCCCCATTACTGTTGGAAGACTATTTCAGAACTTCATTTCTGTGATTAGAAACTTGTTTTTAATTTTTGCTTTAACTGCAGCCTGTTATCCAGTACCGGGACTGATTCCGACAAAGGTTAACTGAAACGGGTAGGAGTTTTGCTTGGAGAAGGGCTGATGATTAAGCTTTAAAATATGTAGTACATTAGGAAAAAGCTCCCAAACTGGAGACCTCAACCTGGTGGGAGTTTTTATGGTTCCGCTACTACAGCTATTTAAAAACACAGCACTGAGTTAACTGTTGGTGAATCTGAACTGTCATTCTGGCCATCTCGTATCTCAGCCTGGTATATGGGGCTGGTTTCCGTATACAGATTAGCACATCTTGGCTCAGCTGGCCAGCTTGAGTTAGCTCCAACCTTGCTGCTATTGCCAATAAATCAAACTTTCCTTTCTCCCACACTTTTGGTCAATGTGCAGGTGAGTGCTGAGGCTTCTTTGCAGCACTGCCTAGGCACAAAACCTGCACACACGCAGCACAACACAATTTCAGTTTGTGCTCAGGTCTCCTGCCCATCGGTAGAAGGTGACAGGCATACAATGGAAGTGAGACGTGACTGGTATTTGCTATGGGTTCCACAGTGCTTGTTTCCAGCTCAACAGGTAGCACAGTGGTTTACTAGAAGTGTGCAATTTTAAAAACGATGCAACTTTAACCTGATTAATGATATCTGTATACATCACTGCCATCACTGCAGAAATCAAAACAGGACCTTGGAAGTGTCGGTAAACAGGTGAATTTTGAAGAAAAGGCAACCTCTGACATCAGAGGTAGGAAGAAGAATGGATTTTTTTTACAAACTGTGCTAATTAGAGTCCCATACCTGTCCATAAGGATTACCGGAGAAAACATTCTCTTGGAGCCATTTTTCTTCCCATCTGTGATCTCATAGGTTTTATGCAGTCAATAAATTTACTGTTTAATGTTTGTTTGTACTGTAGGGCATTGGGACCTTGAACAGGTCTTCACTGAGCAGTGGACTGTGCAAATAAGATATGAAAAGAGGATTGAGGATCCTGAGCTTTGAATCCCAGTGAAATCAGGAATTTGGTAACAGTGGAGTCATGAAACCTGTTTTTTCTATAGATCTATGTCTCAAGGCTGGCATTCCCAGTGGATTCTCTCATGTGTATTAAGGGTGAGGGAAGACCCATCTTTATTATTCCCTTTTGCAAGGACACTACTGTCTCTCTTCGTGCCCCAGACACTTATTTTCTGAAAAACTTGATAATTACAAACGTGTCCATCTGGAACTGTCCAATGGGCTCAGAGGCTGTGGCTGGGAATGGGGGATGAGCACAAACACCTGCAGGCTGTGTACTCAGCAACCTTGTCCCCTTCAGAAAATTGGCTATGAGGAGGGCTGCTAAAGATGGGAGAAAAAGCTAACTTGAAAACAAATGATTACGTCTTGTCTTTTGAATGAAGGATTTTCCTTTTGAAAACACAGAAAATACAATGCACATGCATTGCCTGGTGATTCAGGTGTGAAGTAATGCTAAAGGAATAAATGAAGCTGTTATCGCGAAAGAGTTTAACACATTTTCTGTGTAAGGATATTAGTGAGAGGATTGCCCATTGGTACAGCTCCACTGCTACTGGGAAGAGCCACAGCGCTAGTGCAGAGTAAGCTGCTGTGACCACTGGCATCTCCATATATAATTCAGATCTGAGAAGACACTAGAATTCATACTTTGCTGCACTGTTATTAGCTACAGAAAGTTTTTACTGGAAAAAATAAAATTAACATAGACACAGTCTAGTAGAATTGTATCCATTCTGGTTTTGCAAATGATGTAAGTTCTCTTTAAAGGCTAGACATACAATACCAAATATTTAGAGACGTTCTTAGCATTAAAAATAAATACACATCAGTGCACAATGCATACAAGAGAATTAGTTAGCTGGCATTTATTGTATATATGCAACTGTATGATTTATTTGTTGCATAAATTATTTGAATAAGCAAATTCAGGTGCATGTGTGTAGTGAAACTCAGTGTTTAAAAAGCCTGGCCTCCTGTCTGTCCCCTTCTCCAGGGAATGCAATGGTATCTCTGGAACAGCCAGGCTGTTACTAAACAGTGGGAAAATTGCTTTTGAAGCTTGTGCTTGCAAAACATTTTTTTCCTTGATGTGTAGTTTAATTTGCTTTCAGGGATGCAAGGATGCAAAAAATGTTTTTCATCAAATTAAGAAAAATGAAGGTGCTTCTGTAGCAGACTAATTAGATAGCTATCTAAAATAAATGTTTTGTTTAACGCCTGATTTCTTCTTTAAATACATAAATACCAGCTAGTGTTTTAAAGCTTCTGTAGCTGTGAATAGGTCTGCTGTCCCTCACTGCAAGCTACGTTTTTATTACTTCTTCCCAAGAAATTTATTTTGCTGACATGGGCCCTAATCCAATAAAGTGTTAAAACATATGCTTAATTTTAAGCATGCGAGTAAAGCCAACAGAACTGTTCCTATGCCTAAATTTAAGCACAAATTTGTGTTTGGCTTAGCTGGGGTTATAGTTTCTGGGTTATGTTCTTGAGGACTGTGTGTATTTTGCAGAATGGGCACCCCCCTGATGGAAGAACAGACTTCCATGGGTTTTTAAGGTATTTTGTTATTTATCAGGAGACCTTGAGAAGAAAAATGTACCAACAAATAAACGCTACAATTTCTGGACATTAATGCATTCTTTTAAATATGTACGTTATGCAACTCCTAACAAACTTCCCACAATTTCCTCTTCTACCTCTACATTACATTGTAGTAGCTGAAAACAGCTGAGATAATAGCTGGTTGTTTTCATGAATGACCACCTTATTTGCTGTATTGGTTTTCCTAGTTCTATTGAGCATTTTAGCTTGGAGATGGGATGACCAGTCTTAATTCTAGTGAGCTGATGAGTTAGAAGTTCAATATTTCTTAATATTTTGCTCTGTGATACTGAAACTTTTTTAACTGTGGGTACATACAAGTGATCTTTTCCCACAGAAAAGGTAAAAGCTTGAGAGATGATCACTGAAACATAGCTCAACTTGGAACTTGAAAGTCACACAGGTGCAACAGGAACGTGGTGATTTTGACGCAGTAGCTAGAGGATAACTGGTTACATAGTGAAATGTATTCCTGCAATTTTCACTCCTGCTGGCAATCTCAGACAGGCCTAGGACAGAGTGGACCTGGAATTTGAGCTGCCTTCTCCTTACAAGGGCTTGCATGAGATCCGGGAGGAAACAAACCGGTACAGTGTGTATATAAGCTTACATGGCTGATTCTGTTTTGCTACACCAGTGAGTTTTCTACAGAAATGGAGAATCCGGTACTGCTCTTCATCAAAATTTACTGTTTCTAATACATAGCAGCATTAAAAAGCTCTGAGTTACTTTTTTTTTTTTTAATTTGGGGTGGCTTAAAGGCTTTGTGTGTTTCATTTGTACTATGCAAGCTGTCAAGCACACAGCTGAAGAGAAGAAAGAATGCAGGGAATCTGTACTAAGCTTTAATTGTACTTAATAGCAGGCACAGGATTTGTTCAGAGAGTTTTATTATTGGGTGAGGAGTTAAGGTAATTACAGCAGTGGGGCAGAAGGCCAGAAGATGATGGAGAAATCTAATACCATGAACCATTTAGGTTTAGAGAGTACTTTGGGTTATTTTTTAAAATATACTAGCCACCTACCAATAACCTCCTCCACATTTGGAGGAATTTAAACACAATTTAGTTATTGAACCTTGTGTGTTAACATATATAATAAGATAAGTATATTGCAGTTTGCACTCTCACTCACACATTTACCAAGTGTGTAAAGGAAAGGGATTTGGCTGAAGTCAATGAGACAGAAGAGGTTAAAATCAGTAGCTGGAAAATGAAAGAGCTGTAAGACGCTCTGCAAGCGTTTTTACTATGAAAACATTCATGCCTGATTTGAATCTGGAACAGGAAAGTCATTTGTTTGGACTTCAAGGTAGGTTTCCTGTCTCAAATCAGCAAGCCATACCTGTCCAGAAAAACACTTAAGCCCATTCTTTGCCTCAGGTTTCAAGACAGCATAAAGTTTAAGCAAGTGGTTGAAAGGTATCCTGAATAAAGATGGACTTTAGCAAGAGACTAGGTGTTTTGCTGAATCAAGACCCTAAAGACATGCAGTGACTATATACCCATATTACACAAATCTTAAGAAAAGCGGAAATTTATTTTTATCATTACTTTCTACTGAATTTCCCACAAAGCATAGGAAACAGTGGATTTGGGAAGAAACATAACCAGTATTTCTTCTGAAGTATCTTGGAGCCTCAAATGGTCTTGGCTTTCTATATTTTATGTCACTGAGTTATCAAAAAATAGTTTCATAAAAGAGGCATATGGTAACATTAAATACTACTAAATTTGTCTCCCTGTATGAACACATATGAGCTTTTATTCATACATTTTTAATTTTTTTACTCAGAGCACTGAAAGACCTGTAAACTGTTGATGCTATCAACGATGCACTTTTTCCAACTTAGTCAAAAGATTGATTTAATATGGTGGTCCTTCCCAGTTTTAAAACAATTATTTAAAAAACTTCAGAATTGCTTTGGCTAGGCTAAGATATTTTCCCTCAAGTGTAAACATTCTTCTAAGACACTCATGATCAATATAAATGAATGGTTTTTTTTAAGATATTGAAAAAAAWTTTAAAAATTCTTACCAAGTCTCCAAAAACATATTATTTCGGTATGTCAGATTGAGACATAGCCTACAATAACACGCCACTGTAACACAACTCACTATGCTTTTAAAATTGAAATGCCAGGGTAGGCTGTCCCTCTCAATGGATTTCCCTTGTGCAAAGGCCTTATCCAAATCTTGCGAGGCTGCTAGAACTCATGAACCACTAAGGCATCTCTTAATCATACCCTTATCTCAAATGTCATGTTTGCTCTCTACTCCTAAATAGATGAGCTGTTAGGAAGTAAAAAAGCTGGTGCTATCTTGAAGAAAGGAAGGGAGCAACCTGGAAAACCAGGGGAGTCTCAACAGTGATAGCGGAGCTGTTTGTGTACTGTGGATTGAAAAGAAAAACATCAGGGCACAACAGCTTTTTGTAACTGCACGTATGTGCAATCCAAGCAACCTGAGTTCACTGTAGTCTTTGAATAATTTGACCTGAAACCCATTTCTTTACCAAAACATTTTCTTCTACTTGAATGATTATACTTGTTTGTTATTTTAGGATTGTTCATAAATTCTGAGCTCCTAGAGCTGATGTTTCTGATTAAAGAAGACTGTTCTGGGTTCGGTTTGTTTTTTAAACCAGACTTAGAATTACGCTGACATTTAAAACAGAAGGAAAAGATAGTAAACTGGAATATTGACACTACAGTTTCCAACACACTCCTCCAAATAAACATCAATAGCTGGACTACTCCTATACTGGAAACAAAAAGGTTTTTTTTAAAGCTATTACATAGTATAAGCACTCATAGTGGGGTGGGGGAGACAAGTGCTGAGAACCTACACTTGAGCAAAGCTATGCTGCATATAGAACACAGCTTTGGCTTTATGCTGAGGCTCTGCAGTTGAATTTACTTCCAAATCCAGCATTATCCACTTCACTAGACCAGGCTGGTCAAGTTATTGTACTATGGCACACAGCTGATAACTTCTAGATAGAACAGGAAAAGTACAATGCACAAATCTTGTGAAATAAGGTGAATTTCTGTATTTCCTTGTCAGGTTATTAATCTAAATTCTAATTGGTTTTATAGGAGAAACTGTGGATGTAACCTCAGACCRGGAGCTTCCAAGGACTGTCGTTTAGCCAGTGAATGCTACCTCTGTTTTTGTCAACCTGAAGACTGACAGACCTTCTCTCTAGAAGAATGAAAAAGAAATTGCCAGGTGGATGTTCAAGGGAAAAGTGGTGTTTTTAAAGCTGCCAATGCCACCTTTTTCCACTGCGGAAAACTAATTTTAAACTCAATTTCAGAAATAATTATGCCAGTTGTCATGGATTGGTTTTAACTGGACTTGTTCTCTTACCTTTTCTAAAAAGCATTCTCAGGAAATTTCAGCATCAGAAATGTCAGTACCAAGCTGACAAAATTGACTGTACTTTGCAGAAATGGTTTTCCTGTACAATATGTTTAGAATAATTGCCCAATCCTATTTATAATTTCACTTTCTAGCAGTGAAGAATATAAACAGTCTGATGAAGGTTTTAAAAACATGAAGTCGTACCTTGTATGGCCAAAAAAATGGGTCATACCTAAAATCTGCAGGGAAAGAAGCAAGGCTCTGAATCGACTGCACTGCTGGGCAGGCAGCTCCCTGTACCTCACTGGTGACTGAAGCCTTGATTTGCACCACAGTAAGAGTTACACCCAGATTTTAATATTAGATAGATCCTCCTAGTTCTTGTTACAGATACATAGGAAAAGAGTTCTTTTCTGAATCTCAGTACACAGAACTATTTTCCTAAATACATTGTTCTTTGATTTTGGAAAGGTGTTAAAAAATGATTCAAAATTAGCCGCTGTACAGGAGAGAAGAGCAACTTTAGCAACAGGCTCAGACATAGATGCAGTGTGGAGAGTCTGGGAGAGGGGGGAAAGGACGGTGCAGCTCACTCACATGATCCCAGTGCTTAAGCATTGCAGTAAATACTGCTGATGGAGCAGTCRGAGATGGTCTTTCACTTTCCTGTGGCAGATCCCTGTTTTAGCAACTGTAGGCAAAAGGGTCAAATATTTAACTTGGTATTAAACTTAGCAAAATAAACTCAGTTTCTAGTGCACAAAATGTATTCATGTAAGTATATTATCCTATCTGTCTAAAAGGTCAGGTATGGCTTAGCAAAGTTTGAAACGGTTGTGCTGGAAAAGTTGAACAGCAGTGTACTTGAGCAGATGACTGGGCAGATCATGAGTTGTCTACAGCATGGGTCGCAAAAGAGAAAGGTTTGATTAGTGTATCTGAACAATTACAGCAGAGCAACCCCAGTACAGCTCTCTGTGATCTCATCTTTCCATTGCATCTTCTTTCTAGATGTCCCATTACCCATTTTTGTAAGGGACTAGATTCATTTCTAGCTGGGTTTGGGGAAATACTGTTTTGTTTACAATTAACAAACAAATTTCAGCAGATTCTCAGCCCTGTATAACCTTGAGTCAATACAGGCTGAGTAATAAACTTTGGACACATGCGTTTCATGCGCCATGTTGCTGATGTACAAAATAACTGCAGACTTCTCTGTTGTAGCTTATGAAAATGACGGATTCTTACTGGAATGCATATACATACCTTTATTTCTACATTGGGGGGGGACGGGGACACCGTCTTCTTTTTTCCTTTTTTTCTTTTTTTTTTTTCCTCCCAACATAACAACTCACTATTAGACTCGTTGGTGTCATTTTCTCTCTCTCCCTGCCTACTCCAAGCAAAGCTGGTCTCTGCAGTTGCTTACCCTGGGATTCTCTCTGTTTGACAATTTTAACTAAATGCAGTTGAGAGGGTTTTTTTTTTTTTTACATGTTAATACTTTCATTTGGAAAGCATATTTTCAATAATTTCTGAAAATATCCGTTGTTGCAATGCARAGTCCATTTTATTTCTTGTAACAGAACACTTAGCCTAAATTGTCACAAATAATTTAGTCCCTGCTTAGTGCATCTGTTAGGTTTTTATTAGTTTATGTCATTTTATCTGACAAGTATCACTTGGCCAGTCTGACAGCTGATGTCTTGTGGAGAAAGTATGGACCTCTCTCATCACACAATTGCAACAGCTAGTGCAGCTTTTAAGGTTTGAGATGACTATGGCCTGGCAGTTTTGTAGCTCCTTTCATACTGGAGCGCACTGGAAATGACTGTTGCCTCTGGGAGTTAAGGTGGGGAAAAAAAGTTTTTCTCTCTACTGATTTCTGCCCAGTACCACTGCTGTATGGGGAAATCTGAAAGCCCCACCACATCCCTTTCCCCGCCAGGCTCCATTCTAGATTGCAGGGTTTGAGAGAGTTTCCTTCCGCCACAGGTGATAAAGATTACTTTTAAACCATTTCTGTTTGTGACCGTATTTTGCAGAGTAGGATTACCCAAGAATGGATGGATGGACTGTCCATTGTTAGACAGCACCTGCTCACTGCAGGGAGGAAGGAAGATCCAAGAGATGCCGGAAGAAAGGAAATACAGGAAGGGTGAGAAAGACTAAGTAGTGTAAGGTATCACACCCCCAAAACCCAATTGATTTACTGAATGATTTTACAAGCTCGTCTAAAAGTTGTCTTTTCACTTAAGATGGAACTTCCCGAATTATGGGAATACAAAGACCTGCTTGAATGATCCACTAAAATYAGGGATGCCTGTCTTTCTATTGTAGGAGGAATTGGATCCCTATTTTCAAGTGTGCACGTTAGGACCCACGGGGCCTCCTGCCCCCAAGGCTGGCAAGGCTCCCCTCCTACCGATCATGGCCTCGCTGGCCCTGCAGACTGGGTCGGGGATCCCTTCCGCCACCAGGTGTTGGTGGCTGCCGAGCTGAGCGGGGAAGAGGGCTTCACCGGCCAGCGTACGGGCCCCCGCTTGCCTGTCGGCATTTTGGAAAGAGAATTAGGCCGAGCTACACCTCAGAGGGGTGATGGAAATCACATACTCTGTATAAAGCATGAAGAAATTTAGAGAGAGCACCAGTATTTCTGACAAAGTGCCTGGCAATTCCCTCTCAAAACAACTGTTTCGGATATAGGGGTGGGTTTTTTAATTAATCCTGCTTTTCCCAGTTTCTTTTCCCCCTTGCAGATGCTACCTTCGGTGGTGGCTGCCCTTCCTCCCTCAGCTCTCTCAAACCCCGCTTCGTTTCCCGCCGGCCACCCCTTTCCCAGGCGGGCGGCCCACCTACCCACCCCCTGCCGCCGCCCCCCTCCCCTGGCGCCGGGCCCGGCGGAGCGGTGGCCACAGCCGGCGGGGGCGGGGGGCGGCAGCCGGTGGGGCATGAAGGGGCGAGGGACGAGAACAGGCTGAAGGGGCCGGGGCGGGGCGCAAGTGTCCGCACATCGCGGCGCCGAGGGTCGCTGCGCCGGGCCGATCCRCGGCTCCCCGGTGGCCTCGCAGCCTGGCGGGACGGGAGGGGGAGGCGGAGGTCCGCCGTTGCCCAGGCGGCGCCCGTTACCCTACGCGCTCCGCGCGCGTGCAGCGGAGGACTGCGCAGCCGGCGCGCGGCGCGGTACGCCCGCCCCCGCGTAGCCCTCCGCCCGCAGCGCGCGCGGTGCAGCCCCACCCTGGGGGCGGTGGCGGCGGAGACCCTGCCCCCGCGGCCCCCTCCCCCCCGGCGCCTATTGGCGCGCGCCGCATCCCGTTAGCACTCGGGGCCCGGTCTCGCGATGCTGGGCCGCCGCCGCCGCCGCCATATTGTGACACTATTTTGATTTGGAGCGCAGCGAGCGGGGGGAGGGGGGGGGGCCGGGAGCGACGCGCAGCCGGAGCGGTTCCAGCTGAGGACGGGAGCGGCGCCGCAGGCACCCACCCACCCACYGTACCCACCCACCCCCGGCCTCCCCGCTTCTCCCGCCCGCGGCGGCAGCACGGACTCCCCCCTTCCCTTCCTCCTCCTCCTCCTCTTCCCCCCCCGGAGCGGAACGGCGGCGGCGGGAGGCTGCGGAGCGGGTCGGGTCGGCGGGGTCCCCCCTGCCGGGCGGAGGCGGCGGCGGCGCTGGTGGCGGCGGCGGTAGTGGCGGCGGCTGCCGTGGTGGGGGAGGCGGAGGAGGAGGAGGCGGAGGAGGAGGAGGAGGAGGAGGAGAAGAAGCAGCAGCAGGGTAAGGCTGACTCCGCCGAGGCGGGCCTGGTGGCAGCTCCCCGGGCCGGTTTCCTGGCGGGGCTGGTCCCATCCCCGGGGGGCTGCAGGGAGAGGCACGGGGGGCTGGCCCGGCCCGGCCCGCAGGCCTGAGAGGGGCAGGGGGCCCGAGACGCTCCCGGAGCTCCTCTTCTCGCCCCGGGCTCTGCCAGGGCGAGGGCAGGGGAGGCCTGTGCGTGGGGAGGGAGCAGCCCCCGGCACCCCGCTCATCCCGGCGTGGTGGGGCGGGGTGGGGGGTGGGAGTCAGCCTCCCCGGCGGGGAGGGGAGGGCAGGAACGGGAAGCCGCCGCGCCGCGGGGCGTCCAGTGAGAGATGGAAACTTATTTTCCTTCGCGAGTAGCTGAATCTTCCCCCGCGCGGGGAGGGATCCGGGCCCGCGTGTCGGGGGGCGCGGGGCGGCGTGCGTGGCGGCGCCCCCGGCCTGCCCCGCGGCGGGGGGCTGCGGCGGCCCGGGGAGGAGCGGAAGCAGCCTGCCAGCGGGCTCGCCTTGCTGGGGGAGGGAGGGGGGCTGGCCTGGCGCCTAGCAGGTGACAGGTGTGAGTGCGCTGGGCGAGACTCCGCCATTTGAGGATGAGTAACAAAGTGTCAGAGGTGCGATTTTTTGGTGCCTGGTGTCTTCGCGGGGGCTGGCTGGGCTCGATTCCATATATAGTATATTTGGGACGTTAGTTTCCATTATTCAAGTCAGTTTAATTGTAGAGTAGAAATTCTTGAAATGGTTCTGATAAGAGGGATTTCGAAGAGAGGAGATGCATACGGTTTCTTTTTTTTCCTTCTCTTTTTCTGTTTTGTCCCTCTGAGAGACCTGGGAGCGCTATGCGGAGGTGCGTAGTACTTTGTCTCATTCATTGAAAGGCTTGTATTAAAAGTCTGAATGCTCAGTCCTGTTAGATGTTGCAAGGCCTTGGGGGCAGGGACCTTGTGTTCTTTGTACTGTACCTGGTAGCTCAGCAGACCCTGGTTTCTGCCCAAGACCTGTAGGTGTTTCTGTATTAGCGATAGTAAGTACATACCTAAAAATGGAATTCTGAAGGAACACTTCTTAGCAAGGAGTAGGTTTCAGGTGTGGTTTTCTAGTCATCGTAAGTTTAGGGTATTTGATATAGACTGAATAAAGCCATTTCTGAAGTTCAACTGTAGAACACTGAAAATGGTGTTGCATATAATTTTCAGTACTCTGACTTATGTAGATGTTTAAAAGACGTACGTTTAATACAGAGTCATTCTCTTAGACTGTTCAAGTTGGTTTGTATCATAACTAGCCACCAAAATGGTACTGCACRTGCACTACAGTAAGGAGGGCTAGCAACTCTATAGCAGTAGCACTATATTCGTGATTGGCAATGATTTGCTGAAATTGGGAATAATTTTCAGCTTAGCTAATGATTTACCAGATAACCAGGCATTTGCATTTCACATACATATTTCAATTATTTGTTCTTTATCTGTATTATTGTAATGGGGTTTTGTCAAACCTCACAATTCTGATATCTGCTTTTGGCAAGAGGGAAGTTCCACTGACAAATTAGGAGACRCATGTCTTCAGCTTCAGTAAGTTCTGCCCTTCAGTTGAAATGAAAGTTTCAGTCACTTGTGGCTGTTATCCATATGTTAAACTTATGGAGACTCATCTGTAGGTAGTACCTTGGCTTGCGCTGCAGCAGAACGGATGCTGAGCTGACTCTTGATTTCTTTTAAAAACTGAGAAGACCTGGGTAGTTTTTCTCATGTTGCTTCACAGGAGAACCTTCAAGGGGAAGAGGGGAGGAAGGCTGTTAGAGGAGACACTCAGTTTCGGTCATCCCAGTTTTGTTTCTGAGAGATGTTTGATAAAGCATCATCCCTATCATTACATGTGGGGGCAGTGCCATCTTCTTGCTATGCTACCCTTTCTTACACCAGCTTTCAAAGACTTTGTGAAATGTAAACCATTTTCCTTCTCAACATCAAGAGAAGTCAAAGGGTTCTTCTCTCATCCTTTAAATTTGCTGATATAAAAATAGAATTCTTGAAAATGGGCATTCTTCACGTGACAGTGTCCTGGTAGAAACTTCTCTTTTCCAGCAGTGACAGGATGGAAGAAGATAGTGGTTTTTCTCACCGTGGCATTGCTTTGAAGGCTGAGGTCCTGTGTTGTTTTGTAATGGTCTTTGGCTTTATAGATAACTGGTGTGCTTTTCAAGCCTTGTAGAATTAACCTGTCGTCTGTTGAAGAGATTATTCTCAGCAAACTTTTTTTTTTTTTTTTTTTTTTGCTAGGCAGCTTAAAGAGCTTTTGGCAAACTATTTCTTGGTGAGAGTGTACTTTGAAACATAAAACTAGATTGCCCTTCATCCTATTGCAAGTGCAGCCTCCTTATCATGATCTCCATGGCTGGAAACACTGGAAGAAATAAGTTGGTCAGATGTAACCTCAGGTTTATGAAATGACTGTAAATTTAGGACTGAGGGATCAGGCTGATCTTTTCTGAACTGCTGCAAGCGGAATGCTGAACGATGTTGCTGTTGGTGCTTTTACAGGAAATAGAACAAAAATTCCAGTGATTCAGAACTGGATTTTTTTAAAGCTATACTCAAAACTCAAATATTTGAATGATTGAAATGAAAGTTAACTTTTTTCCCACTAATGTATATGGTAATTAAGCTACTATGCAATTAAAGAGGAAAAAAACCCCCAACTTATCTCAACTGGAAAAGTATACACTTTCTGTTTCAAACAGGAAAAATGCTGGTGGATGCTCTAAAACTTGTGAGCCCTGCTTAGCAAACTGATCTGGATTGGATTCCACATATTTAAATGCAATTGTGAGAGTGAGAAAGCTGTCAGATTCACAATTGGATAGTATTTTTTATAAACTTTTAATTATAGTCAGAGGTTTCAGTATAATAGTTATTTCAGTTTCACCCTCTCTTAAGAATGCTTACCAAAAAATCACTGTCATACTATTAATGCTGTCCCTGACAAAAGTTTTTGTAGAACTTTTTCCTAATTATAGTAAAATTAGGAACTTATTTTTATTGAACTGATCAGCAAACTCAACTCTCATGCAAGAAAGTATTCCAAACAATATACAGATGTTTACTGAGTTCTTTCTAGCTTTGTGTTATGCTGCCTTTGGATTTTGGTGATCCTTAATCGGTAGTAATTGTGTTCTAGTGAAACCAAGTGAAATAGCTTGACATAATTAAATTTGAAAGATCTGTGGTGTTTGTATATGGTATCCTCATATTCTTGGAACATGTCTGTTGTTAAATGAATGGCATCGCTCAGGATGTTCTTGTTGCCATAGGTGCAGTTAAGGTGTAGTTAAACAGTTAATATTTTTAGAATGTGTTAGACTTTTTTTTGGTGGCAAGAAGTTAAGCATAACTTATGGTAATGTGCTAAATGAACTTTGTTTAAGTTAGTATCTGGCCACAGAATTTTTAAAAAAAAAAAAGATTCTTTTGTTTAAAATATGCATTATATTCTTAGAAAAATGCTATGTGTAATCAATTTTTGTAGCAATATGGAAAATGTATAGCTCTTTCCTATTCTGAGCACAGATGAAGATCAAATTTCACTGTCTTTAATGATGAGTGGTTTAAAACTCATTCAGATCCTGGTTGTACTATGAGCAGAATTTAGTTTTTCCATTATTTAAAAATCGGTGTTTCAGAATGGATGTAAAACTTGTGCTCCCTTTAGTGTTTAGAAAAGCATTAACTTAGGAACACACAGTGGTAGAAAAAAAACCCCATACGTTTCTGTAGGTTGCATATACGAGTTTTTAAAAAATAAAAAAAAAAAATTCAAACAACCAAAACTGTGCACCTATTAGTCATGATACTGTTAGGCTTGCTAGAATTTACCAAGAACAGGACAAAGCCACTACATATGCTCACTACTGTGATGATTTTCTTAAGTTAGCGAAACACTCAAATACTAAGTATCTAAAGCTTGTTCCAGAATTAATCAAATCTGGTGCTATGTGCATGCTGGCTGGTTGGTCTGCTGGGGCTGCCAGTGGAGAAGGCAGAGTTCCACCTGCTTTTCCACTCATTGAAGGCATGAATTCGAGTTTCTTTTTTCTGCAAAGCTGCCAGTTCTCACAAATTTGTAGAAGCGTTTTTTATCTTTGAGACTTTAACACCTCTTTTAAAATGCGCTTGAAAGATGGTCGAAGGATGCAAATACTTATTAAAAGGACAAATAGAATGTGTAAATGCAGTTTCTTTAAGAAACCTTAGTTAATTAGACATGCTAGAAAATAAATTTTTGCAATCTGGAAGTTCAGAATCAACTGTTCTCACATGGATAAGATGTTGAGGTGCATCTATTTTCTGTGTATTTTTTTTTAAGAAATAGAGTTGCTGCTGGTTTTTATATATTTGTGTAGTGTATAAACCATCTTTAATTCACCTTTCTAAAGACACAAATCTTGAGCAATGATGTTTTCTTTAATCCTGTATCTCAATAAATTTTGAGCTCATCAGCTAATTTCAGCACAGAAGTTAGCCAAAGGGCAAGGTTTCAAAGATTTTACATTTTAATAACATTTAACAAGCTTTGTTAAAATTGATGGCTTCATTGAGTAAGATCATCTCTTTAGGGGAAAGTTTTGCATGAATTTAGCAGTTACCTGTATTTAGCCTGCCAGTTGGCCAGCAAACAGTTGTCTGTGGGGTAAGAACTAGATAGGAAGTGCAGTACTCTCTTCTTCACTCAGTAGTTAGAGGACATGAGAGGTTAAGTATATTGTGGCTAGTGCTTGGAAGAGAGGGGTAAGATAATAGGCATCTGGGATAGAAGTGGAATGTGTCTACTTGGAACACGGGGGCATGACTGAGACAGAATGCAAATCTATGGGAAATGGGGCTTTGTTAGTTCTGCTATTTATGGGACAGTGCCTTTAAGAGGAAGGTTCGCAGCAGCTGCCAGTTTTGGTTTACTAAACAAAAATCATGTTACAATAGGTTCTTCAGAAGATGAAGACGGGGGGCGGGGGGGGGGGGGGAGAAAAGGGAAAAAAAAAGTGAGGTATGTAAGGTAGCTGAGCAGGCTGCTGGGCTGCTAAGATTGTGTTGTAACAGTGGCACACTTTTGACTACAGTGATAGAAACTCTTAGGGTGAGGTGGCTGTTAGATGTTTGGTGATATTGCTGCTTCCATGCACACGGAGCCTCTGCTGCTGTGCCTGCATATGTGTTTGTATGGGTCTGATTCAACACATGATTCTTCTAACACCTAGACTGACACAGCGCATGTAGCAGCATGGGGCAAGAATGTGTACGAGAAAGGGAGGAGTTACTTAAGTTGCGTAAGAAGTACATGTTATTCTCAAAATACTTTATCGAAAGCATTATTTTCTTGTTACATCATATATAGTTATAATTTCTTTAGATAGCATGACTTAGATGTTTGTCTCAGGCTAATAGTATAATTCAGTGATGTCTCTGTGGGCAGTCGCATGCAATGGTATATTTTTAATGTACTCCCAGGTCTCATAGATTTATCTGTGAAGATGAGCCATGGTAGTATCAAGTTGTTTTAATAAGCCTGAAATTATTTGCTTTTTATTAAAGATTTATTACAGACTAAAGATTTTATGTAGTTCATTGAATCTTGAAACAAGTATTTATCTGGTATACCTCTATTTTGTAGATAATGCTAGTAGAAATGGATAATAAATCACTGGCAGACATGTGAAATGCTCTTAACAGCAAACTTTTAATTTTATTTGCTGCAGCATATCTTTGTTGTTCACGAAGATGCTTTGCTGTTATCAGGTATTTTCATAGATAACTTGTAGAAAGATCAAGCATAAATCTGTTTAGGGAATAATTCTTAGGAAAATTTTTAGAGGCTGTGAAAGTGAGGGCTTTAGAATGCATTTTTCAAAGGAAATTGCATTGTATGTATGTAAAAATCTCATTTGTTGATCCATCTGTTTATCAATATGTTCTCAGAATGTCTTACTCTTTCAGCAGGGTAAACTAACTGAAAAAAAACCACAGTAAGTTTCAGAATCTAACCACCCCACAGGACATTAGTACTTGTTACTGATCCAATGCCTCAGAAGCTATGACTAATATGTACATCCAGATGAATCTTCTGTTTTCCTGAAGCTGTTTGGGGGGGGAATCGATTTCTACTTTATACTGAAGGTTAGAAATGCAGAAAAGGCTTTTCCCATGTAAGTCCTAAGCCTGGTTTCCCCAGGTGGAAAAAATTATGAACTGTTTCACCTACGTAGGAAAAAAAAGCACACACTTCAAAAAAATGAAGTTGTACAAGTGTGGCATGTAATTATATCCTTTGTCAATTCATGTTGTGTTTAAACCCTTAAGAAAAGTCTCTACCTCTTGTGTCCATGCTGTGCTATGTATCTCTTTTTACAGTACTCTCCTGTCTTTTTATAACATTCATATTTTTTCTGTTTATTTTTTCTTGACTCTTTAAAAAGGTGTCCCATGTGGAATTTATCTCCTCTGACCACCTTTTTACTGACATCCTATCATATTTGTAGGTGAGCTAGAAAAGGGGAGATCTGTTCATTCATATCCTTTCTTCACTCTCCCTTTCCCTTGCCTAGGCAATATATGATCTATACTTCACAATTGAAACATTAGTGCCCTCTTGTTCATACGTCTCTTTGGCATTCTTTTTTGTTCTAATCTTTCTTCTTGGAAACTTTTCTTCCTTCTTAAGAGACCAGTTCAGCACCTGTCATTTCTTTCTCATTCTGTTTCCTCTTCAGAGTATCAGTTGCTGAGTTTGCCCCTGCTCCATTTAGGCTTTCCTGAGAGAATGAGAGAAAAAGAAAGTGTCATGAGTTCTGTACTTGGGTTTCTTATAATTCATTCAACTGGTTCAAACTGCTACTTTCCATTTGTTGGACAAACATCTGTTTTTTGAAAGGGAATGGTAGGTTATCTTTCTTAGAGAGCCTTCTTTAATCTAAGAGGTTTACGCCTGGGAACAGGGAATCTCCAGGGGCTCTGCAAAAGTATGCTTAAAAAGGCATTTTAGGTTGATAAGTACAAAGCAGTATGTTTCACATTGGCTTATGAAGCTGCTTCAGTTARGAATTTTGGCATCTTGTTCCCTTTTTTTAAATATTGGTCTTTTGTAAATGGGGATAAGGTGGGGTTTTTTTGTGTGCGTATGTGTCTCAAACTGTGTATTTTAAACTGTCTTGCTAAAATAATTGCCAATACCAGATTATTATATTTTATTTATGCTTTGGTGTTGGCTAAAGAACTTGACTTGGATTAGGCCCTTTTGTGCAAGGCACTGTATAAATATTTATTAAATAAGTCAGTCCCAGAAGAGTTTGCAGTCCCATGAATAATAAAGTTTGTTTACCAAGATGCATATATTGGATTAGACAAAGACATTTAGCAAAGTATTTGTGTTATCTTTCATCTATTATGCCTGTTAGTTCTTCAGTCATTTTAAACTGTGCCAATCTTAAAATTAATTAAAACTTTAATAGCTGTAATTCATTTAGCTGTTTTGACACATGACTTTTAAGATTTGTCTGAACGATTCATAGAAGAATTATGAAATTACTTGAGTTAGACCCTCACCAACCTGTATTCGTTGGTAGCTGCTTAGGGTAGAGGTAGGTGTGTCAAAGCTGGGAATTCTGTTGAAGTGGGTGTGACAGTGGATCACATCTATGATGCTTACACTCGGCATTTCAGTCAGAATGAGAACATTTTTTTGTAAAGTAAGTTGAATACAAGGAGAAATTTGACCACTAGCAAATTCTTAAGCAATATCTTTGTTGTGTATCTGAGTTAGGACTTAGCTATGTGTAAAAGGGGTTGCTAAAGAATTAGTTCCTGCTCCCCTACAAGAAGCACATTTTGATCTTCCTTTCCTAGGCCTAAAGAAGTGGAACGCTTTTTGGACTCCTCTTCCACAGTATCTGGTGAAAGAGAATAAAATAAATTGTAAGCAGCGGGAGAGAACTGTCACTCGGATTGTGGAAATTTCTGTTCTCTCCAGCCTCTTGTTTCTAGCAGGTGATGTGTTAAGCAGTAAGGTTCAGAGAAAATACCCATTATTTGTTTCTTTTTTTCCCCTGCATGGGGTTGAAAACCCCTGTGGTTTCCAGACTGAAAGGAAAATATCAGTTCTCCCAGTAGTGCTTTCATACACATACTGTGGAGGAAAAAAAAAATCGATATGATAATCTGTTATCTTCACTCTTCTGGTGATGTAGGTCTTGTCAAAGCTGTGAATGGTACCAACATGGCTGCATCATTTTGGATGCATCAAAGTGTCATCCTTCCATAACGTAGTTGTATGCATGCAGAGGTTGCTAGTGTAGCTGCAGTTACACGTGCAAAATGGTGTTACTTTTCTGGAAGAGCTTCAGCCTTGACTCAGGTGAGTAGTTTTGGTTTATTGACATAAAATATGCTTTTGCTGCCATGAAAGGAATGTTTTACCTCTGTTGTCAGTATTTCTATGTAAATGAAATACTCTTGGAATAATATAACAAAATGGCTTTGAGATAGCAGGTTTAAAGCAAAAAATGGAAGAATGCAAGCATTTGTGAGCATCGGGGGCCTGTCTGATAGTTTGCTGTGGCTCAGGGAAGACTTCTTTCACTGACACAAGCAGCTGGTCTCTGGTACTTGTCTCATCTGTCTGTGAGCCAGGTCAGTCTATGTACTGGGGGTTAGAAAACTAACTGGAAAAAGTTGATTGCTATTTAACTGTCTTAGGTGATCTCATGGAGTGAGACTAACCCTTTGATGCTGAGGAGCTGTTAGATCAGTTCAGTAGTTTCCTATAACTTCACACTAAGGGGGATGTTTTGCGCTACAGCAGTGACAGTGTATGAATTTGCCATCCTTTCCCCTTAGTTCACTGATGTGGTTTATAGTATGATCCCACAAGTAGGTTTTTCTGCCCAACCGAGGTATGGTGGAGAGAAGAGTTTATTAAGCTGGTATTGTTGATGAAGAAAGCCTCTCATGAAACTGTAGACCTAAGAGCGGTGCTATGATAGGCAAGCAGGAAGATCAGTTCAAGAATTCATCTCTGCCCATCTGTGGCACTGCAGCTCTTCACAGGGTCATCAACTGAATCACTGAAATGATGCAAGTTAAAAGCTAGCCCTTCAAAAAGTAGGACAGGAACTAGTTGAACTGACTTCACCACAGAACCCACATATGTGGATTCTGGCACTGTGTGAAATCTTCACCAGTGGCCTTCCGGGGTGAAAGATGGTAACAATAATCTTTCTCCTGTTTTCTGGAGATGATCAAGGAGTCTTAAATGCTTTCAGCAGGCATGTTTTAATTAGCGAGCTTTAAGTGATGGTGCCTGTAAGAATCCTAGCAGTCTTCTCTTTGTCAGTAAGAATGGCTAGGTTTTTCTAAGGTGTTTAGTCTTTGAATGTTGTAGTCCAGTTTTGCAATGGAGTAGGAAATTCAGGTCCCATTGAAACTGGTGAAAGTGTGGCTAATAGATAAGYGTAACTGCAATGAGGTATGTAAACTATGGAAAGAGAGAAAGATGGAGAGGGTCATTTAGAAAAGAGGTGCAGTACTTGTTGACACTTGAGGAAAGACGTGGTTAAAATGGGATAGCAAAACAGATGTTTTGTAAAGATACTCCCATTTCACCAGTGTACTTCAGGGGAGTATTATTTGAGCTGGCCTAGAGTTAGAGCCTTTTGTGACATTTAATGGTTATAGGAGGAAACTGGTGAATCTATTAAATAATAGTCTGCTATTCAGCCATATTAGTGAATATAAAGCTTCATTTAAAGATGAGTCAATTAAAATTCGTGTGTAGGTGTTCTTTTTCTTTAAATTGCAGATTTTGGATGGACTTTGGAACATAACAGTAGTTGCCAATCTGGCCTGCATGTTCAGATTTCAGGCTGGCAGATACTAACAACTTTTTCAAGCTAAAGCTTAATGTAAGTGTCCATCTGTGTACAAAATGTTGTACAAAACACAAGTGTTTAAGCCTTATCTAGGTGCTGAAGTTTGACGTTACTTCTTTCTTGTTTCTTGGTTGTGTTTATTATATTGGTTTTGCTTAATTTTTTGTTGTGGATTTTAGTTTCAAATAAATTCCCTGTGGCAGAGAGTATCTTGAAGTCAAAGTACCACCTAATGGTGTTAGCAGAGTTGATGGAGCTACAGGCTTCCTTCCTGTTGAAACTGGCCAAAAGAACTGGCCAAACTGTAGCTTGTGTTTCTTCAGTGTAGAGCCAATGGCAACTCTCCGGAATGTTTTTTCCACTCCCCATCAATGAGTGAGGAAATTCTTGCCAACGCAAATGAGATCTTGAGACCTGCAACTTGACTCAACATAATATAGTTCATACTGAAAAAAATACTTTAGCTAGAGAAATATCCAGAGTTATACAGAGATTTTGTTGATTAAAAACCAGTTGTCTTCTGGTTTGAAGTTTTTACAAGACTTAGAGCAAAATAGTATTTCAGCTTTGTCTGTGTGACTTCAGGCTGCTGCCTGTTTGTGATAAGGGCAAGTCATCACCTTACACTGTCATGTCAATGAATGTTGCAGAATGCCTACAGTGACTGCTCAGACTGTCAAAATTCACTGATTTCAAAAGCACTTTCTCATTTCACATTTTACTATTGCAGTACAGCTTCTCTGGCTTCTGTAGCTTTGTTTTCTGATGTACATACATTGACTAGGATTTTAAATTGCTTTAGGAGAAGCCTAGCAGTGCAGCTTTGTTTGCCTTCTAAACTTAAGAATTTATTGTCCCTGCTTTGTCATCCTTTCTGAACCTATTGTGAGAATGAAACTATATGTAATTGGAAGGAATAATACTTATTTTACTATTCATTTATGGGGAAAAAATTGTGCTTTTATCACAAAATTAAAGCACAAGAGTTTTTTCATACCTTTGTTCTTGCCAGCTCCTGTGAAAAGTCCACATCTGCATTTTTAAATTATGCCTGCCTGTAACCCACAGCTTAGTATTTTTGCAGGACAAGCATTAGAAAATTGGAATGGGTGAAAAATGGAATCATTCTGAAGTATGAAGCTAAGTATAATAGTTACGAATCCTTTGCCACTTTATCTGCATGACATTGTTCATCTTATCTTTCAAAAGTTGGTCTACTTCTATTAACAGGCCTCTTATCTTTGTTGCAAATGCAAGAAATGTATTAGTACGTCTAAGTTGTGAAGAGCTCTCCAGACTAGCAGAGTTACTTTTACTCCATGGAGTTGTTTAATATTTGTTTTTATAAAATGGGATCTCGGCGCGCTCTTCAGTTTTCCTGAAAACACCTGATACCTGGCTATATCTGTGGTTAGAAGAGTAAACCTAAACACTGAGGCTTAACTGTTCTTCTTACTTGCATGTACTTTTTATATTTTCGGTGTTCAACTCCAGTTGTAAGGAGAAAGATAAAATACAGCTAATTTCTCAGTTAAACACTATAAGGTGGTATAATATGCAGAAAACACAGAGGAAGGTCAAAATCTGAGTGGGAGGATGTGCTTAATAAAGGGAATGGGAAATTATCTCATTTTTAGAATGATTGGCAAGTTAATAACAAAATTTGTCATTTTAGTAATTAGTTAAACATTAACTTTTTTTACTTTTGGCATGTGTTAATATGTCCAAAATATTGGCGGTTTTATAACTAAAAAGGTTTGTTAGATTTTGTAGTTTAATAATACACGTATGTCAGTTTCAGAGGGAACCCTTTTCTATTTTTGCTGCTAGATGATAGTGTAATCTTGATTTCTAGCTTTTTAAACAATGGTTTATTTCCGCACTTTCCCTCTGCTCCCCCATCCATAGTTTGCAAGAAAGGGCCTTGGAATAGGGATAAGACAGGGACAGAATCTTAGTTGCAAATTTTCTGGATTTTTTTATGTGGCTTTTCGTCTTCTGTAAATCCTGCTGCTGTTGTGGGAGTCTTTTCTTCCCAAGTGGCGTGACAAAGTGGAGGACCTTACAAGGTTAAAAGCTCTTTACTTGCCCTGTGCTATGAGGTATCTTTTCTATTCTTTCTCAACTTCCTTCTATTACTTTCCTCATCTGCCTTTTTCAGAGCAGGTTATTTTTAATTTTTTCCTTTTGACTATCTGGTTGTCTTGTAAGTCTGTATCTGGTGTCAGGACCTTTGTAAGGAGATACTGTTTAAGGTAGAAAAGGTAGAAGATAGGTTAATTTGTAAAAGGATTAGTAGCCATCTTTTAAAGGTTGTAACAGCAGGAAACAATACGTATTGAGAAGCCTTGAATACTGGAGGCATTTCTGCTCTTCCCAGCTTTCCTCTTCCCTTCCCTTGTTAATCTCCTCTCCCTGAATCCTGTGTGGAGTAAAGTGCAGAAAAAAGGGTCAGTGGTGTTAGTCCCTTACAGAGCAGGAAGTACAGTGCTTGCATCTTTCTTTCGTTTACAGAAGGTTGGAGAACAAGTAGCATTCTTCTCTTCTTTGAAGAAAGTTCATAATGAAACATGGGAAACTTAAGAGAAAAAGCGAATTTTAAAATGATGTATTATCAGTTCCTAGGTAGGAAATCTGTATTTTATCCTAGAAGAAGAAAAGTATTCAAAAATAATTGGGAGCTAGAAGAACAGCTGTTTAGACATCTGTCTGTTACTTTTCTCTCCTTGTGTATAAGATATGCTCCTTGAAGAAAAGCAACAGGAAAAATAAGTTATATTGGCACCACCATGAGTATTTCTTTTGACTCTTGCCTGTCAGTGTCTGTTACCTCATCTGGGTGTAGGTTTTTTCCCCAGGTTAATGGATTTTTGCTTATTTTTCCCTACTACTATGAAGTTGGCAGAAAATAAGTGGAAACTAGAGGCTTCCTACCAAATGTTGCAATGGTGGTCTTGGTTTTGTCCTTACATATGTTAGTTTGGGAACTAACAGGGAAGAAAAAGAAAACAACTCCTAGTTTCCGTGACCACGTTCTGCCTTTCTTTCTCCCTTTTCCCTGGCAGCTATTCTGTCAAACTCGTCCTGCATTACCCTAGGACTTTCTGCCAGTGTAGTTTCACGGGTGAAGATAACTGCACTTGGATACAAAGTCAAGCTCTGTTAGCCTAAAACTACAGCAGCCCAGCTGTAGGCCTCTTCCTAATATGGGCACCCTTCCTATCCAAGGGCCTCAATTCCCCTTCTAGAGAAGAGGATAGACAGAAAAGGGGACTCTGTGGCCATTCTTTTCTTTATGGTACTGTGTTAAGTAGCTGAAGGTCTTTCTTACCTACCTCTTGGTGGTAGCTTCCCTCTTGGTGGTGTCCTACCAATCTTTCTGAAACTTCTCCACCTGCTCTCACTTCAGGTGCTGTCTTTTAACATAGTTGTTTCCAATTAGCTGCTCACAACTCAAGGAAGCGGTTTGCTGTTATTAACCCTTTTTGTGTTGCTTCTGTAGAGCTTGTATGTCTCCTCCTTCCTCTTACCCTACAGGCCCACATTGTTGTTTGTTTGTAACAGCTGCCAGAGACAGCTTTGTGTAGTTGGGCTAGATGTTTAACTTCCTAAATGTTTATTCTAGTGCTAAGGTAATGTAAAATCAGAAAAGTATCTTTTAGTGTTGAGTACAACCTTGGCTTTTTCCCCCTCCTCCAAGATTGCCCTCAGGAAAACTTAAGGGTGTGATTTGTAAATCAGTGTAAGTTGGCTCTGCTCCTTTCCCTGTGTTCACACTGGCATTCATCTGACTCCAAGCTAAACTAGCAGAAAATTAACACTACTTTCCTGCCCCCCGCCCCGCCCCTGGTTTTGCTCCATGAACTGGCTTGCTGCAGGATCAGATGAGTGCCAGCATTGGCTTAGATCACAGGAGGGAGAGGGAGAATGCATGCCTGGGAACAGGGGGAATGACAGTGGCAGTATTGAATTGTTTTGGAACTGCATTTTAAGGAGTGGCTGAAATACCCAGCCTTACTGTCATTGAAACATTATGAGTAAACAAGTCAAGTCACTGACTAAGATGGAAAAGGAATTTATTTTTTGCCGGAGTCTGGCTTTCAGTAGGTATTTACCCAAACGCTGGATTTACCAGTGACACCTCTCCTATCAATCAAAGAAATTGTTTGAGTTTTGTAAAGAGGGGAAGCATGGAAAAGAAAATATTCAACTAGCCTGTAAGTAAAAGTGTGTGTGTGTGACACAATCCTTTGTGCTCCTTGATCAGGAGAGAATATCATGAGGGTTGCTGGGAAATTAAATCTCAAAGTTCATGAAATAAACTGAGACGATTCTCAAGGAGAGTCACCCAGGTAAATGAGAAGGGAGTAGAAGTCGCTCTATAGTTGCTTGGTTTATGATTGGGGAACAGGAGGGAAGTTGGAGCTCATGGTACTTAGCTGCCTAGTTATCTGACTCCATGCCCACTGGTCCAGTTGCTTCAGACCTTTTATTTTGCTTGTATCTGTTTGTGGGAAATAAGACATGGGACTTCATCATCAATACCTAAGTGCCTGATAGTGGTCACACATTTTACTCTCTTAATCGGTAGTGATAGGTGATACTGTAATATTTATTACAAAAGGTGAAAGTGTTTTGAAAATGGTCAGTGTACTTTCAAGGAGTGGGTGGATTTTTTTTCTTTGCTCATTAGCCTCCTTCCACCTACCCACCTCTCAGCTGAACAAATTGCTATGGAATGGGAGTTGACCATAAGAGACTTCATTTTGGAGGCTGTAGGACAAGGTACCGCTGGTCATGCCTGAGGAGAACAAGAGAGTTGGGTTTGATACTGCCTTGAGGCTTGTCCTACCATGCCAGTTTCAAGTGTAATTGGAAAAACTTTTTAAGTGTGCCAAAATGAAAAAAGGAGAATTTAATTTTGATTATAAGTCGTTTTCTCAGGAAAGTATGGGTAAAATAAAGCATAGCAATGCACAAAACTGAAGATGTGTTCTATTTGATCTTCAGACATATCTTTTAATCATACATTTGGTTATTACACTATATCTTTAAGCCTGCTGTTATCAAAAGATGACCTCTTTGAATAAACTCTTGCATGGAAATTTTCCCCAAATCCTTAAAATAACCAAAAATGTTTGCCCCCATTAGAACAACTCTGCTTTTGCTTCACTGAAATAAGAGAAACCTATGACTGGTTGCTTTAGTCAGTCATTTTCTACCTCAAAAAAACCTTTACATTTCAAAACCAAATAATTTTCTCTGACTTCTGCTTTTCAGTTTGATACAGATTTAGGCTGTGACATGTATATAATTTTGTGTGGTATACTTTTAATTGATATGTGAAACATTTTAATATGCTGACAATGTTTATGTTCTGGATTGAAGTAGTATGAGCATTTCAAAGTGGTATTGTCTGTAATGAAACATTTTAATTGAAGCTCTTGAGCAGAAAGAAATATGCTGTATGTGAAAGGTGTAAAGAGGAAGATGGAGACTGCTTTCTCTGAAAAGCTGGAGAACCTAATTTTGAGCCTGGATATTCTGAACAAACTAGTTTTAGGCTTAAATGATTCATTTAATCTCTTTTATGGTTAGATTCAGATCTCATGACAATTCTGATTCAAGGTTCTTTCTTCACTTTTTAAATGAGGGAAAGGAATTGGGAGTTTTTCATCACCAGTATTTTTATTTTTTTAAAGACGCCTGGTGAATACAGATGTTCCTAAGGGAGAGGTTTTTTTTAGTTTCTTCCCTTTTTTTTTCAGCAGTTAGGGATAGTGATATTCTAAGTATCTTTGCTCTGTTAAGGGACATTAAGGGACATATAGTTTTTAGGTATTTGCAATACAATTACTTAAATGTCTTGATAATTAAATTATTTGGTTATTCGATATGTGTTGTTTATTTTTACCTTTAATGTCATGCATGGAGAACAGACATTTGCTTTTATCAGTATTTGAGCAAATAGCAAGTCAGGGACATCAGACTGTATGACTGTGTGTGGGGAAGTCTTCTCTGATAATCTGTTCTGAGACTTTTACTCCTCTTTTCTCAGTTATGATCATGTTGTTCACATTTATTTTTTTCTTTCCTTGACAAAAAAAGGGGCTTTTGTTGTTACTGTCCCTACATGTTAAATCCATCATCCAAATTTGTGTAGGTAGCTGCTGAGGCAATTTTCTTTCTGCAGCTCAGTCACCTCTTTCTTGGACTGAGAGAATGAAATTTAAAATGTTGAAGACTGCTGGAATTAGAGAGGGAGAGACTGAGCTTTGAGTCTAAAAATCATGGTGGTGTCTTATTTTTTGAAATAGGTGAGAGTTTTAGCAGAAGAGCCAGTAAAATTATCTTTCAAGAGCAGATGCAGTTTCCAAGAACTGGATCAGCAAGTCGTCGTAGGCAAATGGACTTCTATAATGGGGACCTTGTAGTTGTAAACAGTACTTGGTAGGGTTTATATCAATAACACATAAGTTAGAGGAATACTGTAGAGGGTAGTCAAAGACTGTTTCTAGTTGGTGTTATTAACTCACTGCCCCCCTCCAAAAGTCTGCAGTTTAAACTGTCTGCTGTGTGAGGTTTTTTCCTTCCCTTGTTCTATACCAAAGCTGAAAGGTCCCCAATGGTCAGCTGCCTTTTTTTTTTTTTAAGGCTGAAGTATGGTGATGCTAGGTATCTTACAGCTTGTTTCTGTTCAATAGAAGACATGATGAGTGGGCTTTAGCTGCAATTTTTTTTTTCCACTTACATGGCATGTATGTAAGCATCTTTTATTCTGAACAAAGTAGGAATCATACAGCAATTTCTCTACTTGTATCTCTGTCCCTTTGTAGCTAACCTTATCCCTAGCAGAGAGTATGCTTTTATGATTAGGACTTATGGGCCCCATTGATTTGGTGGCCATTCTGTTTGCTGCTGATGCTCACCTTTCCCAGGCCAACAATAATAGCCTTTAGACACTATAAAAAGCTTCAGATTACATCACTCTCATTAGTGGTTGTTTCTGAGGACCTTTCTCCTCTGTTCTTCATTTTCTGGAGTGTCCTATGAGAGAATCTGTACTGTGTTCTTTCTGTACCTGTTTTTAACCTTTTCCTCCAGCCTATAGTGACAGATCTGTTTCAAACTACATCTGTAGCTGGTTTTGTCTTGCTGATTGTAGCAAGTGGGATTTCTTTTATGATTGGAAAGCGAAATTTCTTGTTGTGGTTGCTCTTTAACAGATGAGAGTGTGGAGAAAAAGGGATGTAGGGTAATTGAAGTGTTGGTTTCTGAATATATTTTTTCTGTGGTTTCTGAATATATTTTTTGTTTGCTGGTAGGATGTGCGTGAACAAATGACAGCAACAAGTAGCAAAAGAAACACTGTGCCAACTCTAGTGGTTTTTCAATGAGCTCCATGATACTTAGTGTTCTTCGAGCTCCAGCTCCTCAAGTCAGAATTTGAGTGTTCTTGAAACACAAGCCTCTGTACTTAAAGGCAGCAGAACATAGCCTGCACGTATAAAAATTCAAGGTTAGAAATTCTGGGGGAGAATCTTTTCAAAAACCAACAAAACAAAAAACCCACAAGAACCCAGTGTTTTCTAGATTAATCTTTTTTGAGAACCAAAAGATTTTTGATGCTTCTATTTTTTTCTTTTTTTTTTAATCTTCGGAGTGGATGGACTCTGGGTCATGTGGAAATGAAAGGGGAARACTGGAGAGAAATGAGGACAGGGCTGCAAGAGTAGGACAAGTTCCTTCCCTTCCAAGTCTCAGTCAGATAAAATTGTCAGAATGTGTAGAAAAGCATTACTGCCGAATGTGAAACTGAAAGTCTGTGCTGAGTTTACAACTGCTCAGGGTCCTAACCTTCTAGACTGGTTTTACTCTTTTGCCTTCCATGCTGTCGGGCAGAGACTGTGTGGAGCCTAGTGTCTTCCCATATACCTAGAATTTTCCAAAACTTAGCCTCTAATGCTTAATCTGCTCCATTAAAGGGTGTAACTGCTGCTTGTTTTGAATGAAACAAAGTGAAAGAGAGAAAAATAAGTGATACCGATAAGAATTCCTTTCTTCTTTCTTTCTTGTCTGAAGCCTTTCAGAAAAGCAAAGCTCATTTTTCTGTGGTAGTGGCAATCTCTTTTTTGATTACTATTTCTTATTTTTAAAACTGGAATTGCAAACACTTCTAGTCAGCTTCATGCTGATGACTGTAATTGATGTAAAATTACATTTGTTGTAAAGTTACAATTGTAAAACTATCCAATTGAAAATTTGGTATTCTGAAGGGCTTTCACAACTGAGTGGTAAAATACAGATCTGAGCAAAAGTGTCATCAATGCATGTCTGGTGCCAACCTTGAAACTGTTACTTTTGTGAATTACCAGATAACTGTACAGCTCGCTCACTTGATATGCTTTGTTCTTGCTTCATGATGTGGACAACAGATTCCCCACCCCCCCCCCCCCCCCCCATGTTGGGGTAGAACTGTTCTGTGGATGTATTCATGGAATATCTAGCACTTGGGCTGACTTGATTTTAGTCTCTTTGCCTTCGTTCCCTACTTCAGGGGACTCAATTAAAATTTTAAGGAGATTAGTGGAAAGATGAATTAGTGTTCAAAGATTACTTTCTGTTCTCTTACCAGATTGATGGGTACTAGCCCAATTGCTAATAAAGGAGTAGTTTGTCTTAACTCTTTGGAGATTCATTGAAAGCTTGGAATCAAATATATATGATCTTTACTTCATATTAATTCAGTACTTCAGACTATATTTTAATCACAAAATGATACAAGACCAAAAATTATAGAACGTACCTAAAGTCAGCTAAGTGTTTATTTTTAAAGGCTCAAATGTCTTTAAATGTGTATGTGAAAGTGGTAGGCATGAGAAACCAACTTTTTATGGTTTTTGTAAGCAATATTGGTGTGGTTAGATATTTGTTGATGATAGCAGTAGCAGTGGTCACTTTATTTATAACTAGGAACATGCTATTTGGCTGTTAGCTCTAGAGTTCAGTAGTCATTCTGCTTGTTCATATAATTGGAAATAATAGAGTGCCAATCTAACAGTCCCCTCCTGTTAACCAGGGAAACATATCCCCAGTCTGTACTCTTCCCCTACATGTGGGCTTGTATTGGCACTTCTTAGGTCCCTCTTGTAGTCAGCTCAATTTGCTAGAGACTAATTCAGGCTTCCCCTCGCCCACCAAAAAATAACTTTCTGCTGTACTAGCAAATGGAATTGCCTCTTTGAAGTGTCCAGTGAGCAGATGAGCCAGAGAAGTTACCTTGGAGGAGGAAGGAGAGTAAGACCTCTTCCGGTAGGTGGCAGCAGCAACCTGTGGAACCGGGTTGAATTGGCGGTGTGAGGGGACAGAAAAGTGAGGACAGGTATATGATAAACAGATGAAGAAAGTTCACTTAAGATAACTTGCTAGCTTTTAATAAACGATGTCCTGTTAAAGAATTATCTCAGAACTCTATCTGCCGAAGTTGTTGTGATGCAGCACACTTAACTTGAGGACACTTACCAAAAGAGCTCTGCAGTAGTATTTAGAAAGGAACCCCTCTGAGTGACAGCAAGCTGCTGTTGTTTGCTCAACTGCCTGTTGTAGGATCTTCTGAGAAGGTAGATTAATTTAGGTGCATCTATGTCACCGTAATGATATGGTAAGACTTACATAAGAGGAAACATACATTTTTAAATAATGCGTTTTACTTTTTGTGCATAAACAGGTGATAACTTGTGTTGGGTGATGTGTTTGGGCACATCAAAATTCATTACTCTTACTTGGTCTTATATAACTGTGGTAAGGTGCTAGAACAATTACCTAAATAAAGTTGTGTGTTCATGGGCTCCCACAGACTACGGTTTAACTGTGAGTTTATCAGAATTCGCACCGTAACAGAGTAGTGCAGTGAAACCTGACCCCTGAAGAGGTGCGTTCAGACCAGATGAGAAACCAGCCTACTGTCTCAGGACTTCAGTGTGGTGTTTCCTTTACAATATAGACTACTGCGGAGTTACACTACAGGACGATCAGTAGTTTGAGATAATTTGGTCTAGGTCTGACAAATACACTGCTTATCATTATTTTGTGCCTCTTAATTGCTGAAGAAGTGCACACTTCTGGCTAGTATTTTTATCTGAATGGATTTGGAATTGCACAACTTTAACTCCTGGGAGGATAAGCATCTATGGTGGGATAAGTTGTATTCAAGATAGAGGGTAACTCTGTCTTAACCTGAATTAAGCCTGTGTCGGTGTTTCACACTAAATTCATTCCTGCTTGAGGTTTAAAAAACAAAAGTCCTGAGTCAACAGATTTTCACGTATTATTGTTACTGGTTTGTTATATTGGAAGTTATATTCTGTTGGAAGTTTAATAAAAGATCAAAATACTAAACAAGATCTATTGCTCATGATCCATCTCTGAGAAGTGCCCTCTGCCCAGTGATGGCTGGAAGGAGTGCAGTGTATTCTTGGCATCAATATTGATTCAGAATAATTTTTATAAGACTCATTCTTTAATTACAGTATTCCTCCCTTGAAATTTAAACTGTACTTTGAATTAAATTTGATGATAAGCATCTGAAGTTAACAGGTGAAAAAATGCATTTATTCCCTTATTTTCTAAGTTGATAGCATTAGAATGTCTCATGAATGCTTTGAAGCAAATTCATAGAAAGAAGCTACAAAAGTCGGACTTAGCTGTTTGATATATTTTCAATTTAAACATTTGAAAAGATACATTTGATTTACTAACTTTTCTGAGGTGTGTACAGAAACTTGCCTAAGTGTCAAGTATGTATGTGTGAATAAGATACAAACTTAAATAATAGACTGTTCCCAAAATTAGTTGTTTGTTTGGTTGGTTTTGGGGTTTTTTTTTTTAATTATTTTAAGTAAAAGTAAAAGCATATACTTGCTTTCGGGTATTAACTGCAATCCTTTCAAAAATGTGCTGTAAACAAGAAGGAGGAAGAAGATTATGTGCCAGGGATGCTGCTTTTGGACATGGTTGAGACAGGTGTGTGCTCCCTGTGTCTTGCATGCCATGCTAATATGATACAAACCAGCTTCTGTCTGGAAGCCTCGTAGCGATAAACTTGAGCAGTTTGTATGCCAATAGCTCTTGTCTCCAAGAGTAGAAAGCATTTGGATCAGTAGAGTGCAACCAGCAAGGGTTCATACCTTTTCGTGCCTTATAGACATGTTTATCCAATAGTTCCTTTGGACTGAAAAACTTCAGGAGTAAAGCAGATCACTAACAGAAAGGCTCGTCCTATTGCTGCTGAAGGTTAAAATCTTATCAAGGACGTAGGGTGTGGTAGCCCTTACACAAACAGGGTAGCTAGTATTGTGAGATGAGTTGTATTTTTTTTAATCTTGTTGATACTTTATCATAGCACAGAAAATGTGCTTACATATAAAGGTGCTGTAAATAGGTATTACTGTCCTAGCTTACAGTTTATTTTCCCCTCCTTTTCCATTGCCCAGGATTTGTTAAGAGAACAAATGCAGTAGCATCTTGCCCATTCGCCTGAAGGACAGAGATCCAATACTAGGTTTTATGTGTGAACTAGTGAAAGAAACAGTAAATGATAGAATACACTTGTTCCACACAAACAGGGAATGATCATTGGGGGAGGGAAGTGGGGCAGTTTGCAACTTCTGTTTTAAAAAATAGTAGTTTCTAAGAGAATTTCTTATAGCCCTTGCATAGTATTTCCTGAAAAGTGGGTGGAAGCCTCCTGCGCTTTTTTTTTTACACATTTGTGAGGTAGTATTCTTCTCTCTTATTCTGCACTATTTGGATAATGCACTTAATCAGGGAATGCCAAAACATTTAAAGACCAAGGGTATAGTTTCATGAGCATTTCTTTCCATGTCAGCACTGGCATGAGCTGCCCTGACCCTAGCTTCTTATTCCTGCCTTGCCCCTCAGTTGCGCTAGTATAACTAGTTAATGTTCCAGGTGGCTATGCAGCAAAGCAGATTGTGGAATTTACCATCAGAAAAATATTATTTTTAACCTGGATTCCCTGACAGGCCTCACTGCTCAGCTGCACAAACAGCTGTGCCAGCACAGCTGAGGGATGAGGACTGCTTAAGCTGGTACTGCAGTGGAAAAAGTGTTGTGAAACTGTAGCCTATGGCTTAATCTGTGTATTCTAGGTGTTTTGCTGGTACAGTTGTACTATGCTGGCAAAATATTCCTCACACAGATGCAGCTTTCATCAGTAGTTTATTTTGATTGTGGAATGGAGAAAAGGATAATTGTGGGTTTTGCTCTGATACTTCTATGTTGTCAAAATATATTATATATACAACATAGGTCTGTCAATTCTGTATAAAAATTATTATTCTTTACATAAAAAAACTTATTTCAACTATTATGGATCATTAGGAAATGGAAGAACTATAAAATCAAGGCATCCTCTGTTTATTTGTGCTGTCTACTTGGAATACGTGTAATGTTGAGATAGTTGCTTCCATCTTTAACCACATCGGTATTCCTGCAGATGATGAAAGATTAATAGCAATCTTCATATTTGAAGGTGAGGGCAACAGGAGGTCTTACAAGAAATGAAATTCATAATTCTGTAGTAGATACAATAAGAAGCTAAAAGCTCTGAAGAAGAGGTTTAAGATTTCGGGAGATAATACGGGATTTCTTAAGGATTCCTTTTTTGTCACTATATACTTAGGAAGGTGGTTATGTAGCTATTGGTCCACTTGGGAAAGAAAGCATCAAAATGTTTTGATTCTTTGTCCAGAAACTTGGGCTATCCTATTACTTGTCAAATTTCCTGCACCTAGGCAATTAGATTCTTTTAATTTCTTTTCTGATCTGGTTCTTCTATCGTTTTAGGTGTCAGTTTACTTCAGTTCTCAGTCTCATGCTATAAATGGGGGGAAAACAGGCAAGTATTCTCCCTTACTTGGAATAGTTAAAGAAATTGAATTTTTTTATGTTTTGCTTTTAAAATTTGTAATTCTGCATATTGCTACATATGATGTACAGTGAAGAATAATTTAAAACTGTTGTTACATTTCTTTGTGTTCAGGTACCATTCAGCTAAGGTGGGTTTCCTTCAATGATATTTGACTAATAGTGTATTTATAGGATTTTTAAAAAATGCCACAGTATTTAATATTTTTTACTCTCTTTAAGTTGATAAATATCTAAGCTCGCATGTGGCTGTAAAACAGTTTCATTGTTTCATTTGGTAATTAGTCTTTGGAATGCGTTCTGCCCAATTCAACTTCCAAATACCAGTTTGGAATGGGCTTTGTAATACAGGGACAATGAGAAATCTTAGGTTTTGAAACAAACTAGTACTCTAAACGCTTTTATCAAATGTTACATGCTAATGCCGAACAATTACAAATCAATTGAGAAATGTGAGGTAGTGTTACAGTAGAAATTTGTGCTTTGCATATTCCTTTAAGAGTTCGCTATCCCTATGGCAACAACTGGAAAGAGCTTTTTCTAATTATGCAAAGTTTAAGGTTTCATTAAACTGGAGGGGGGGACAAAAAGCAGCTCCTAAAGTTCTACATTTTGTGGCTTGGAAAGGAAACACAAATCTGTTCTTTGTAAACAGTTTTTTGCTGACTCTTTGTAGCTTTCCTAAGCACTGAAGAGAAATTTTAATATGTGGGTAAACTTACTGTTCCACACAAGAGTGAAACTGCTAAAATCACTGATATTTGAGAAAATTATGCAATAGTTCAGAAGCTATAAAGAAAACTCATGCAGAATTTCTTCTGAAGTTGGAAAAAGGCATATGGGCAACTCATTTCACCGTAATACTAATTTCCCTTGCTCTTGAATCTATGAGAAACATATTTCTAACTTCCGGTGTTGTTTGTAAGGGAGTTTTCTTTATAGAATTTTAAGTTACAGGAAGAACTGTCTTTTGTCCCTTTTATGATATAAATTGAGATACAAGGAATACTTTTTAAAAAAGGCAAGTCACATCTATTGTTGTAGAGTTCAAGTAATTTATTGTTAGATTAGTTTTTACTATGAAACATTATAGTGGATAGAATATATTTTAACCTACTATTATACATATTAACTTTACTATTAACCCAGGCGTAGGAGCATTTCATAATTCTTCATTCTAAATTCATATAACTGAAATGGCAGTGTTCATGGTAGATTTTGTTGTTCTAGAGTATGTTGGTTTTGTTTTGTTCCTGAAAGATACGGGCCTGTAGCTTGCCCCTCAGGTTGGTGGTATTGGTATGGGCATTTAGTTTCGATTTGGCTGGAGCAATCAATCCTGTTAGGGCTCACTGATGGTAAAAAGGGATTGAGTTTCCTGTAGCTGAAACGACGAAGCAAGTGTGAATATTTCAGAATATGTTTTAACATTGTGAAATGGAATGGCTGTAGGTTTATTAGTTTTAAATTATTTATGATAACCTGTGTTGCATTATGACAAATTCAGTGGATTCTGTGGAAGACTTGCTTTGCGTTTTGCTTGCTTCCTTGGACGCTGTCTGTGGCCAGTGTCACTAAGCCTCTTTTAAAGGGACTAAAATTAGTGATGTATTTTAAACCTCTCTAGCTCTCGTTGATGTAAAAGGGCACGGTATGGTCAAAATTCATGCTGAAATATCTTGAAAATTTGTCCAGATGTGATTTAGTTACTTATTGTTACACACCAATCAACCAAGCTGCTGTATCTATCCCCTGTGGCTCCCAATGAAATGGTTAAGATGTCTCGGTCAGTGTCATTAATATTATTATATAATAATAGGGGGTGAGAGGCCTCATCACCTGTGGACCGGGCCAGGTTCCAGGGATGCTGGGAATTTTATGCTGTTTGATTCCCTCAGTGGCCCAATCACTAGAACTGCTCCTGTTTTCAAACATGTATAAGGGTACCCTGACAGTGTCAGAATGAGGATGTGACATTTCCAATGGCAGATTACTGACTTCTTTACAGCTTGAACATAGCTTTAAGGGTAAGGTAGAAAGACAGTTAAGCTCAAAGGAGGTGTAGTCTTTCAATATTATTTCATAGGCTGTTGTCTTTGCTTTTGTTCTGAGGACTTCTCATGTAATGACCAAAAGTGATTGCATGTCTGTCTGTCTCGAGACTAATCAGTAGGCTTTCTGGAAGATCTGTAGGATAAGAGGAAGCCACAGCATTTCAGAATATTTTTAATCCTTTTTTTTCCACATAAGGAATTAACTATACCACCTCATTTAAAATAACTAACCATTCATTTGCAACATGGTGGTAACTTTTATTTCATGGAAAGTGTAGCAGTTTCCAGTCCTTATTGGAAAGAAGATGCTTTTCAAGGGGAGGAAAATGAAGTTTAAAAGTCCATCTGAAACCGTTTGGTTTTGATTTGGTTTTTTTTTTTTTTTTTTCTTAGTTTCATAACGACTGGTGCCAGTAACAACTCGTAGCCCTTTTTGATATCTATATGCTCTTTCACTTAAAGGTTTACTGTTCTCTTAGTCAATAGATGGCCATCCTGCATTTATCCACAAAGGCAGAGCAAGATCTGCCAGCCGCTATGACATGGGAAAATGTGGGGCTTGACAATTTTTTCTGAACTTCAGTATATGATACTGAAAAAGGTTTTCCACTGTCTATACTGGCATCTGAAACTTTCCTACTGTGAAAATATTGTTAGCAGTGGCTTTGATTTTTGGCATTAAGAAGGTTGGCATTTTAAAATTTGAATTTCAAATATTTAAATGGGTTCTCTGTAATGTCTACAGAGGACATTTGTGTGGGATAGAAAGAAATAAGTCTTATTCAAATGGAACTAAATTCGACTGACACGTGTAAACATCTAGTTAGTGGAGAGGGATCTAAAGGTCTCTGGAAAAAAGAGTTGGGGTCACATAAGTTACTGATTAAGGATCTGCCTAGAGCCCAACAGTAGCAGATAAATACTTGGTACAGAGGTTTGAATTTAATTTGGGCTCAGCGTCACAAAATGCATTGTGGCTTATAATTTTTCCTATAGCTCTTCCTCATGGCACGTTCAGGCCCATAACTTTCGTTTTTCTCTGCATGTTTTTCCCCACTTTAGTTTCTTAAGCAGGTAGCTGTCAAACTGAATGCTTTTCTCCAGGTTCTGCAGGTTTTGTGTGCATGTTCACAAACTAATCGGAAGTACATTCAAATGTTGAAAGTATTACACATGTAAAAGTAGCGGAAAAGTATTTCTATACTAATTATTGTATTTCTTTAGATACCTATTTTTACTTCATTTAGAATACAATTGCTGATGCAAAAGCACTGTAAAAGCTTCAAGTTAATTAACCTTGCTTTTAAAAAAGGCGTATTTCAAACAGCAGATGTGAATCTAAATGGGCTTCAAAGTACTTCCCAATGTATCAGTCTTCTCAAAGCATAGGTAAAAGGGCTTCTCAGACTGAACTAAGAAAGAGCATAGGCAGCATGTTGTAGGATGTGATTATTCCTTCTATTCAGCACTTGTGAGCATGCATCTGACAGACTGTCTTGAGCCTGCCATTGCAAGAAATGCTGACAAACCAGTGCAAGTTCAGCTGAGGGCAACTAAGATGGTTAGTGATACATGTGGAGAGGCTGAGGAAACTCGGCATCTTTAATGTGGGGAAGAGAGGGCTAGGGGTGGACTTATGTATAGTCTTAAGTTGTTTTAATGGGAATTACAGGCAAGATGGGGGAGGCATACTGTTCTCAGGTGGTGAGCAAAATGACAAGACATAATCATAGATTGCAACAAGGGAAATCCCAATTAAAGGGAAAAGTTCTTCTTAGTGGGGGTGATTAGATACTGGAGGAGGTTTTCCAGAAACCTAGTGGTATCTCCATCTGTGGGGAATTTCAGAATTTGGCTGGCCAAGGCCCTGTGCACCTGGTTTAAACCTGAAGTTAGTCCTGCTTTGAATAGGTGTTTGGAGCTTTTGACCTCCAGAAGTCCCTTGCAACCTAAATTTTTCAGTGACTCTATGAAAATAGAGCTGGTTTTTATTGCAGAGTATTCCAGAGTTGTAGGTCCAAGTTTAGAAAACATTCTAGATCAATACTGTTTTATCAGGAATGCTGTTGAAGGTGGTTTGAGACAGAGCAGTCTTAGATTACATAATTCCAGTCTGTTTGAGGCTGCGTAAATCAAGACTAGTGCTTCCTAGAATATGTTTTTACATGTTTCTTAGAAATGTTTTTGGTTTGGGTTTTTTGTTTTTGTTTTTTTTAGGCAGTCACTGCTCTTATGCACCTATTCTGCTCTTACACACCTATTCTAGTTGTAGAATTGGTTTAATATGCAATCCCGCAGGGAGATAATAGGAGTGGAATATACAAATGGTGCAGTCATACCACTGATCCAATGCTGGCTGCTAAAATAATATAATACATGGCTCATAAGTCACTACTCAAATTCAGCTTTTGGTCTAGCCACACTTACAGGGTCTGTAATTCAGATTCTTAATTACAGTTCTTGGAAAGCGGATGTAATTTATGTCAGCCTCTTTCATTGTTCCTCTCAGTTTAGCAGTGAAATCTTTGATTTCAGAATAATGCAATTCCAGACTTTTTGCATTTGGGATCTTCCAGTGTGCCCTAGTATCTGCTGGATGTGATACGGGTGAATGTACCCAAGACAGTTTGAGCTTATGCAGCAGCTTATTGCTGCTGAAGCATAAAGAATAATCCAGCAAAAAGAGAAGTATTGTCTTCTAATAGGTTAATCACTTGAATTTGACCCGGAGAAGAGGTCAACAAATATTATGGCCAGAGCAAGAAAGATGGCAGAACTGCAATGTCTGGGAGCAGAGTGGAGGGAGAAGGAAAGATATGTTCTCTTACTGAAGCTTTCAGTCTTAGCTTTCTCATGTAGTTTCACCCTAAATCTCTAAGCACTTCATTAGTAAGGGAGCATGCAAGGTTGACTATTACTGCCAGAAAATTAACTTGCAGTGCAGATCTTGCATTTCATAGGGGATCTCAAGTCTTCTCATAGGGGAAGATTCACTTAACAGTGTTATCCTCACAGTGAGTGAGAATAGTGATAGTGGACTTGTTGAGTATTCCTCATAAGCAGTCTGGAAATTGAATCAAAAAAAAAAAAAAAAGCCAAATCAACTAAAGATGGTTCTGTCCTTTCCTGGCTAAGGTAGCTTGCACTCTGGACTTGTGCTACAGGAGGCAGCTGACAGATCTAATAATGTTAGTGCTGGAGCTTCATTGTTTGCATCTGCAACAATGAGTGGCCTTTGTACTTGGTTTGAAAAGGTTCATAGAGATTTTGGGCATGTATATTCCAATGTTTTTTTTTTTTTTCTACTCCTTCTCCAAAAGCAAAGTAGGCTAGATTGTTAATTCTGAAATTACTTTGAAGAGTTGAAAATCAGAAAACTCTTAGGTGGCTGACTAGCCAGCTTTGATTTGTATTGAAGCCAGTAGATTTTAGCTAAAATATTTTGTAGTAGTGCTTTCTTTTAGGGGGAAAGGGGGAATTAATGAAAGGCCTTAAATAGTTTGGTTTTGGTAAAACTTGAGATGACTATTTTGCATTAGTACGTTCAAATAATTGTTGTTATTTAATTATCAAAGAATAGGAAAGTTATGCATCTGCAGGAAGTGTGTGATGAATGTTACCTTTGGAGTCCTTAATCTGAATAAGCACAATTCTCTTTTTAGCAACTGTTTTTTTTTTTTTTTTTTTTCTTTTTCCATGCATAACGTTTTTGCCACAAATCATTCTCTTAGTTTGGCAGTCTGAATTATAAGAAAAGTCCTGCTTTTGACACATTATGATCAGTATCTTTACCATCCTGGACTGATGATTTAAGTTACTTGATTATTTTTAGATTGTTTTAATTGATCTGATTGAAATTATCTGTCCTTGAAATATGAATATATAAAATAAGTCACTTTTTGCATAAAGAGCAGGGAACTGAGAGCACTTTCTGAAAGGAGTACGTGGAAAGTAAAGGGAATGCTTGAAGTTACTCTTAAACTTTTTGAATTCCTTGTGGCTTTTTGTGACACATGCATTCACTACTTGGTGAATGCCAGAGAAAGTGTAATTTGATCATTGAGCCACGTTTGGTAAATCCTAGTTTTGTGGGGACAGCCTGTTCTGTCCATAGGAGAAAAGCTCACTGCCAAAATCTAAAAGCTTTCTCTTTTATTTGGTTCTCTATTCTTCTGCTCTAGACTACTGAAATACAGATATATGTTACTTGTGACACTAACAGCATTTGTATTTGCTTTACTTGTTGTAGTGTTTGGTCAATAAGTTTTCAAACTATACTTTTGTTGAAATCTGGCTAAATAGTTACTTTGAGAAAATATTTAGAGAAAGTTTTGCAAAATCATTTATCAAACATACGATCAGTGAAGCATTAAAATCTGATGTGATGCCCGTAGCCTGCTGCTGCTTAGCAACTGTTCGAATACTTTCTCAAGTCTGGTATACATGAAATAGAACTATTTGTGTTCTGTTGTTCAATGCTTTCTTTAACAGTCCAAAGCTACTTCCAGTTTCTCTGTAAATGGTATGTTTTAAAAACTATTAGCTAGTCTTCCACACATAATTTATACTGCGGGTAAGGTTGAAAACACTAGCTGAAAGTTCTTTAAGTGTTAAATTTGTATTCCTTCCATTTGGATTGTAAATGAGAACAAAGTACCTGTCTTGCTAGACATACTTTTAAAAAACATTCCAAAAGCTTATTTCTTTGGCACTAAATAATATTTTTTTTCCTCTAGGGAAGAACATCAGGGAAGAAGGCAAGCATTAGCATTCTGTGAAATAGTTTTTCATCTTCAGATCATAGTTCTGACTGATTTTTAGCTGGCACAGTTTCTRCCAGCCTCTATTGCTCCAGTTGGCACAAACATTTGATTGGCAGAGTGATGAACAAGGCTGGGAAACTGATTTAGGTTAAAATTAACCTAGCCCAAAAAAATGGGATTACTAAGTAGACTAAGATGTACTCTGTATAAGTAATCTAATTTTTTCATACAAGTGCTTGCTCAAGAGAGAAATGGGAAGTGCCAGCCCAGGTACTAATGGAGAGAAAAGCAGGATCTTACCCTTGAGAGAACCCGGACCTTAGAATGTCCTAAATGCCTCTTGTCCTAACCATCATACTGTGCCTGGTATAGAGCTACTTAAATTACACATACGAATGATTTTGATATTAGTGTTTCATAAGGAAACTTTGATATACCAGGAGTGATAGTTCCACGGTGTAATCTTAATTGACTGGTTAATTAATGATACTGAGTTACGAATACAAGTCAAGCAACTTAAACTTCATTTACATCTTCACTGAAACATGAGTTAAAGGATTTGGTTTGTGGTAATGAAGGCTTAAACTGTGGATGTGAATTCAGTGACTTGAAAAGCAAAAACTTGTGTTCGGTGAGGACTATACATGACTACGAGGAGGAAGTTGTGTGGTGTTATGACTATACATGACAGGTAGGAGGAAGTAAAACAGCTTGTTCCTTCCTCTTCTAGTGCAGTGCGCTAACAGTCCAAACACACAGCTACGGGTTGGTGATGATCCATTTTAATGCTTTGAGCAATGGTTTTCATGTAAATGGGATCACAAATTCCACCACCAGAGCTTCAAACTACACTTTTGTGTGGCATATAACATACATTTTTACATACAGGTAACTGTACTGTATAGGAAAGAACACTGAAGGTGGTATGTGATGAATTTATTTTGCTTTTAAATCATACAGTTTGTAACTTGTAATAGCTTACAGACTTGCTCAAAATACTATTGCTCAATTTATCCTTGGTATCTTTTTGCTTTTCTCTAAGCAGATAACCCCTCTAAAGCCAGTAGTTCTGCTCAGGAATTTTTCACTTCCAGCACTTTTCTTCTGAGTGGTGTTTTGTATAAACCAGGCATTCTCAAAGTAGTCTGTGAATCACAGTGAAATGCTACATGAATGTGGCTTCAGCAAGCTGAATGGGGGGCGGGAGTGTGTGTGCACATTGTATATCAGTGCTGACAGTTCCTGGTTGTATGACTGCCACAGATATGAGAGCCCTTGCTATAAATTTTTGCAAAATGTTAGTATTCTTCTCTAAGTGCCTGCTTAGCATATGGGGAATCAGAGATTTTGACCCTATGACCTGGAAAAATTCTTGTTTCACAAGTTAGAATTGCTGCTATGTTTTAAAATGAGATCAGCAAAGAGACTGCGTTGATAAGACTGTTTGGAAGATATAGTTCAGAAGTGTAGTGTTTTGCCTAGTGAAATGCAAAAGAAAGATGATGAATGAGCTGGAGTATGATAAGAAGAGAGAAATTGTCTC
Organism: Phoebastria nigripes; assembly: GCA_035582835.1. Lineage (NCBI taxonomy): Eukaryota > Metazoa > Chordata > Aves > Procellariiformes > Diomedeidae > Phoebastria > Phoebastria nigripes. The sequence goes on from JAYKAV010001367.1 coordinate 745,837, forward strand.
TTTGGTTGCGTTCCAATGTGTTAAAATTAGAGTGTGCAATTCTATTCCTGGCATTACCGTGGAGTTATTGCATGATGTTAGGCAGGACTTGAGTGATGTGCGTGCAAATACACATCATAGGGCTTAATTGTGATGTTACTAATTTTTTACTCTTCTTAACTTACCAGTGCTTGGTTGGTGGTTTGGGTTTTTGTTGGTTGGTTGGTTTTTTTGCAAAAAATAATGTTATTTTACATGGATGTGTATTTAAAGTCTTTACTGAGTTAAGTCACCATTAATATAGTCTGCTCTGCAGTAGATGTATCAACTGCTGAACACCACACACCAATTTAAGATACAAATGAAGACTAATTAATTAAAAGCGAGATATATTTAAAGTAGGTACTATTTCTGGAGTTTGGCTATCATGATATAGACTGAACCACCCTTAAATTTATAAGTAATACAGAGTATTACAACTAGGTTTAATTTGCCTTCGGTACATTCATGCTTTTTTGAGGCCTTTTATTCAGTTACTGTGTTGGTCTGACTTTTTGTTTGTAGAATATGATGAACAGTATGTAACATGGCTGCGAGGGCAAAGACCCAGCAGGAATATTCTTCATAGCAATTTTATTGTTCATAGTAGCCTTATTGTAGCAGGAAATGAGAATTTTAAAGACCTTTTTTTTTTTTTTTTCTTCTCCTTGTTATTATTCTAATATACCTATTGTCAGAAGCTCATTTTTAGAATTTGGTAATGAGAATTCCTCAAGCTAGCGACCTTGCTTGCCCTGTGAAATGTTACTGCATCTCATTGGCTGAGTTAGAAACTTAGTAAAATAAGTTTCCCTCCTAATTGTATGGCTTGAGATTTTGGCACTGTGCCATGACAATGGCATTCAAAAGTATTAACGTTAGTGTTGCCCTTGCTGCAGTAGTAACAACCCTTAGAGCAATAGAATAAATGAAGGATGGAGAGATCTCTGACTGGTTGACTCTATTCTGGGAACACTACAAAGACAACAAGATTCTTGTAAGTCTTAGAGCAGAGGTGGTAGTTCCCTCCAAATCAGTTTTCCAGACCTAGCATTTTTGTTTCTTCAGCTTCTGCTTATGGCAAGAGTTAGCCTTATATCCTTTATATTCCCTTATACCCTTATAGTTACCCTTATATTTCATCCTCAGTAAGAGGATTGAACTGTCAACCTTCAGACAACCACTGGCCGCTCTTATTGGTAACTCATATGGGGCTGTACTAACACCTTCTGAATTTGTTTCATCTGCTTGTCTAAACCACAGCTAAAGTTACCTACTTACCTGGTTTAATCAGATTCAAGAGACATAAAGGGAATGGGGGGAATAAAAGACCATACCTGCCAAAGGTGAACATCTTCCAAAAAAGGACATGTAAGTTTTGATTTGAATTTTTAAAAACTGGAGAGAGTGTCAAAGGGGCAACTAGTCCTGAACTTGAAACATGTGCTCACCTTTGTTTCTTTCTATAGTCATATAAACATTTGAGATTTAACCAAAAAAAAAAAAAAAAGGCAGTGAGATGTGGAAGAAGGGGATAAATCATAGCCTATATTTTGGAGGTCAATGAAAACACCTTTTATATATTGTGGCTTGGCTTTTCTCCCTCCTTCCCTTCCCCTCAGCCCCATGCTGGGTAGGTCAGTTTCTTAAAGATGAGACCAGGTTTTGTTGGAGTAGGAGTTTCAGATCTTTGATTCCTGTATCTTTATTTCCTGACAGTAGACACCACTGTCTTGCTGGGCCATGTTGCAGTGGCCAGCTTGTGCCAAAGTGAGTCACTGTCTAGACTGGGGTTGCACAACTAAGGAAATAGAAATTTAAGTTAAAAAGCAAAAAATGGAGACTGATTTAATGAAATCAGGGAAATAATTAGAAAAACTTCCTCATAATGTACAGGCTATTTCCTGGTTTTATGTGTGCCTAAGAAAGAGATGCAAATGGCTTATAATTTTTTTTTTTCCATAATAATGTTTTCAGTCAAAGCAGCAAGAAAGCTTCATCTTAATTTTTAAAAATATTTGGGGTGAGCTTTTTTTGTTTCAGTAAATCTCATTGTTGATACACTAGGTGTGCTATAACAACATTTTAGGCCAATATTATAAGCAAGCCATTTCTTTCCTTTAAGGCAAAATGTAACGCATGGATTAGAAGAAAGGACACAGCATGTAATGTGAATAAGAAAACACTTGACATATCTTGTTACTACTAGGATTTTTGTGAATATGTTTTTCTAATGTAATTGTATGCATACAACTTGCTATACAGCCTGACTTCAGCAACATCATTTAATTGTAGGAAAAAAAATTCTTCAGGCATTACTGAACGCGTTGGATTTTGATGAAGTTAAAAGAATTGCAGTTATCTTTGGTTTGGACGTCGCTGATAAAGATTCATAGAATGGTTTCGGTCTGAAGGGGCCTTYGAAGATGATTTAGTCCAAGCGCCCTGCTGTGGGCAGGGACACCTTTCGCAGGATCAGGTTTCTCAAAGTCCGTCCAACCTGTACACTTCCAGTGAAAGGCATCCACAACTTCTCTGGGCAACCTGTTCCAGTGTCTCATCACAACTCATCATAAAGAATTTCTTCCTTAAGTCCAATCTAAATGTATGCTCTTCTAGTTTAAAACCATTACCCCTTCTTCAGAGTTGTTGTCGGTAGGTATGGGCAATTACTGGGATACTTTGATTCTGGAATATTGCCCCTAAAATGCTGTTGTGTCCCTTGATCTCTGATCAGTTTCATTTCTGGCTTACAGTTGTAGGACAATGGAACAACTTAGCATTTTTTAGGGGTACTTGCTTTAGTATCGGTATGAAACACAGAAAGAAGTCTTTCAAATACCAATCTAGTCATAAGCAAAACCACTGTAAGATTGGCTTACATAATGGAAGCTTTGAGATTTGTAGTGCTGTTGGCTGGCTTCTGTATTGAACTGCTGAAGTTCAGATATTTGCCTGGGTACGGAGGCTTTCCAGAGCTTCCTGCTGTGAACTGAATAACTCAAAATACATATCAGAAATGGAACTACCGGGCAAGCAGCTAAAACATGGCACAACAGGGCTTGCCTTGTTTATGTTCTCATATGAATTTTGAAGAAATATGGTAATACTGTCAGTGGGAACATATAAAAAGGGCACAAAGTTCACTCTCAGACTTTCCACTGCTGTGGAAATGTGACAAAGGGATAATTTTACATCCAACAATTGTAGGTAACTATAAATGAGAGCAAAAGCATTATATATCACGTATGTAACTTAGCACTTCTTCAGCCTTTTGCATTCTTTCATCTTTGAATTGGCAATATAGGAAAAACAGTAATGTACTTTCAGTTATGAAATGGAAGATTTTTTTCCGAAACTTTTTTCATGGATAAATCTGACAGTTATTTCAGTTTCAAACCATTTGAGTTTGAAGTGCCTCTCTGACACAGTCTTCCCACTGAGAAGGGTGTAGTAACTACTTTTATTTAGTTCTGAATTGAAGTGATGACACTTCTTGCTGTTCTATTCAGAATGAGAGCTAAGATGTGTGAAGTAACAGCAAGCCATGCATAACTTTGATTTTTGAGAAACTTTGTAGCAATGCTGTAATAAAAGGTGATCTCTACAATGGTTGTATGTTAAGGCATAAATACATTGTTTCACAGAATCTGTTGGCTCTTCAGTATGAAACCCAGCAATTGTTCTTTACCTAAGTATTTCGATGTGGATTTGATTCTTTGTGCTTTTTAAAATCCAATTTCAAACTGTTTCCATCTAAATTTATTTCTCTGATAAGTCATATTTCTGTCTTCTGAAAATAAATTGTTTATGTATAATTTTGAAGAGAGCTTTACATTGAGGAAGCCTGAGATATTCCTGTTCATGTGATCTTTTAAGAGCAAAAAGCGTCATGCTCTTCCTATGTGCCGCCTCCTATATGGTGATGTCCCATGGTGGCTCTTCAGATAGTAATCATGTGCATCAGTCTCTTCTGAAAGGTTTGATATCTAGTTTGTGTGCTGTCGTCTTTTGTTTTTACACTGGGAAATCGTTATCAAAAAGTACTGCGAAATATCTAGGGTTATGGCTTCCTAGAAATCGTGATTCTTGTTTCATCAGATGTCTGTTTCATTTAGCTGAAGATTTTTTTAAATGAAGTATGGGCTTAGCAAGCGTAAGCTGAATCTTACCTGGATTCAGTGAAACTACCATGGGACTAGTGACTCTAGAGCTAGATTGACAGCTCTGAAGCAGCCAGTCATGCTGGACTGTGGTTTTCAGCAGTGGAGCCAGAAGTCTGAAAGCTCTGCAGCTCCAGGTCTAATTGGACTGTGGTTTCATACTATTGAGAGTGTGTTTGGAGCCAAGAAGTTTTGAGATGGGCTTCTGTGTACTTAGGCTACAGGGTAGTCCCCTTTGGCCCAGAGTCAACTATTGTAGAGGTTCCTGAAGCTATTGAATGAACTTGTCATTCATGTCCATTTTATTGCTGCTGTTGGCAGTAGGTTACTGGCAAGTTCCCTGAACATCTACAGCTTTTTAGGGGGCAACTTGTTCAAGGAAGACTTTGATCTGATTTGGACTGAAGTCAGATATAAAAACTGGAACTTTACAAACTGCTCTGGAGCCAGCTCTTTTTAGAATTGTTCTGTGTGTAGAGTAGCTATTAAAATTCGTGAAAGCAGAGGGGTAGAAAAAAACAAACTAACACTTTCAGGTGCTTGTTACCCTACTTGTTACTGTGGTCATAACCAGCATGCACAACAGGCTTTGTATCACAAGCTTAACACTTTTCTGACTTTGAGGTACTAAGGACTTCGTTGACTATGACTCTGACTCTTTCTGTTGCAGCTTTCACCAAGCTATCTCCTACTCAACAAACTAGGAAGTAGTAAACCACTGGAAAACGTTTTAGACTTTCACAGCTAATGATGTTTAGAGAACTAAATATGGAGAAGGAAAAGCATAGGTGGGAGCAAGGGGTAGGAATAGGTGATTAAAGTTCTAGTATGCAATCTTGTGATGTGTAACAGGCCTGATGATGCTTACAGGTACTATATTCAGAACTCTCATTACGATTCGGAAGAGAGATCCTGGATTCATGGCAGTTACCTGAAACTTTTGGTTCAATGTTCAGCAGCAGCCAGAAAAGCCTGCAGAGGTATTGGGCATCATCAGAAAGACACTGATGACATGAAAAATAGTGTCTTTTTGTTCCTATGTAAAGCCCTGGCAAGCCCTCCTCTTGAGCACTGGGTGCTACAGTCCCCGTCTTTCAGGGAGGGTATGTTGGTATTACAGAACGTAGTGAGAAGACTTTTTTTTTTTTTTTTTTTTTAATCAAGGTAACAGCTCTTGCCTGTCAAGGAGGGACTTAAGACACAAGTTTGGAGAGGTGAAGGTTATAGGAGGATTTATGGGCGAAGCTTACAAATTCATGAAGGTGGTGAATGCAGATCTGTTACTCGCCAAATCCTGGAACCTTAGAACTATGTAGCACTTGAAGCTTATAGGACAACTGGTTAGAAAGAGTCTGAGGAAGATTTTTGGTTGATGTTTTTAATTATTATTATTACTTTTAAATGCACAGAGTAGTAAACTTCTGGAATCCTTTGCCACAGGATATTGTGGCGGCAGATGATTTCAGCAGGTTAAGAAAAGGAATTTGATGAATATGTTGTCAACAGGTCCATAAAGAGAATAGACAGGGATCTGCTCTCTAATTTCCTTAATCACACAGTTGTATATACTGAGAGAATGAGAGGAATGTACTACAAAAAGGCTCAGGCTTACGTGTTCTTCCTGAATATCACTTTTTGTTGCCCCTGTTGCAGACAACACTGAGCTGAAATGTCCATTCGTCTGACTCCGTGGGATATTTCTCATGTTCTTATATTAGTGCACATTGTGATCAGAGAATCTGTAAGAGATTATAGCATCTAGTTAGATTTAAACTGGTTGTTTAAAATCATCACTTCATTTTAGGAAGGCTTTGAATTTTTTTCTATTTGTCAATAATCAATCAAAAACAGATTTTAAAGGAAATCTAGTCAAGTAAGTTAAAAAGAAGAGAAAAATAACAAGCTTAATTAAGCAAATACTGCTTCTGTGTAGATTATGTCATTGTTTTCAAACTTTTTAAATAAAGGCTGGTCATATAGGTGTGTGTTTTCCTGCCTCTTTCTCCGATTGGCATTTTTTTTGACTAAGCTTTTTTCTCTTCCTCCAAATCTCACAACAGTTGCACTAGAAATAATGTATACTCTTCAAAATAGCAATACCTACATTTGACAGTAGACTCCAGGGAGTTCATAGAGGATTATCTTTATGAAAGCTTTATTTTGCAGCCATAGTAGAAACTTGAGGGTGCAGAAGGAAAAAAAAATGTGGAGTATACTTCACAGCTTTCTCATATTGTTAATCTCTGGAAGAAACCTGATGCAATCACAGCTGAGGATGTGAAGGTTAACTTGAACTTCCCCTGAATTAATAATGGATTTTTCATTTGTTGGGAAGCTGACAAATGGAAGCAAATATGTACATGCATAGAAAAGAAGGGAATAAATCTGCTTAAAGGTGGAGAGAATTGATTACCTGAGTAAAATTGACATGAAGGATGCTAAGACTGGAATCTTAATACAGGCAGAATTTAGAGTTACTATGGAGTTCATTAATGTAATTAATAAAAATACCCTGAGTGGGTTATGTAATGCAATTTTTACTTTGTCTACTTCATTTCCATACGACATCCTACAGTTGCCATGAAACAGGTGCTGCAAGACACATGCAAAACATATGGTTGCTTCTGAGGTGGAAAAAATGATTCATCAAGATAAATTTGTAAGATTCTGAGATTTAAAAGTTTCTGAGTTTCGTCAAGTACGGTATTTAAGATACACATGGCATTCAGTCATCTTGATTTTTATCTTCACATACATTCCCAGTGTAACTTAATGGGTAGAGCCCCTATTTTCAGATTCATGTGAATACCTTACAAATCATTGGTTATTTGATAGCAATTAATTGCACTTTCACTGTACTTATCAGGGAATAAAAATGAAGAAAAATAGCATGCTTAGCTTTTCTCCTTGTGACTTTTTCATTTCAAGTTGGTGAGATTAATTTGATTCGGCAGGGGGACTGGTATGTTCTCTTCTTAACCAGAAGGCTAACTTGTGATGCAAAGCTTTTAGTGGTTTTGGAAGAACTGTGTGGACAGGAGAGCACATTAGAAGTATTGCTCTTAAACGGTTGGTTGTGCCCTTGAGAATAAGTGTAGAAAGAATTCAAAATGCCTTTTCAGCAGTCTTGAAGATGCTTTTCTTTCCTCACTTCTACTTCATCTCCAGTAAAAATGAATTGAAACCCTTTTTACAAATTTCAAAGCTTTCAGATCCAAATTTTTGTTGTTAACATGCTGTGCAAAGAATACAGGTCGGATGTCAAACTCTCAACTATAATAATAGCTTGAGGTGAGTTTGATAACTGTTGTGGTAGATTTTTCTCTAATGAAAGCATACACCTGAGGAATTATTTATAGTGATCTGAGAAACCTCGTTTTTAAGGTGCTTGTGTATGAGGTTTGCTAACATACAGCTGAGCTATGAAGAAGTCAGCCATGCTTTGGTAGAATCCATGGAACGGCCCACAGTAAAGGAAGGTGGCCTTTGTTTTTAATTAATTGTCTAAGGGAGAGAAGAAAGGGGGGAAAAAAAAAAAACAAAACTTATGTAAAATCCGTTATTAGAATCCCTTAATGTGCGCGTTAGCATGGCTGACCTAGCAAGAATTAAAATAATTCACAGTAAAAACAAACAAACAAACAAAAAAMCAAAACCCAAACCTAATTTTTTTTATTTGTGCAACATGAAAACAGTACAACCCCAACTAACTAATTTTCCTTGAAAAAGAAGTTATATAAGTGCTCATAGTTTCCAAGGAAATACCTGACAGATTAAACCTCTAAATGTTTTATATGTGCACAGTTTTGCTGTGGGACCCATTATAGTACATTGTTGTTCAGGCCAGGAGTTAAAAAGACATTATGAAATGTGTTAAATGAAAGTTTATTTCTGGAAATGAATATTTGTAACGAATTTGGAGGAAGAAAAAATACCAACTTGTGCTTCAAGGTATGAATCGCTTCCCGATATGGTCACTTAAAATAGATTTTCTGTAGGAACAGACTATTTCTTTGAACTGTTGCAGAGTTTACCATCTTCCTCTGGTCTTGCTCATCATTAATTATTTGATAGAAGTCTTTTGGTCTAATCCAATCCAGTAGTGTGTTTGGGGGAGAACTCTTAGTCATACTTATTTGTAATTCTTATTTTTAAAGTTTTATGGTCATGTGATGAAATCAGGTTTATATCCTCTCTCATATTCTGGATTCAGAACAGTGCAGAGTAGAGATCTGGCAAATACTTAAGTAGAAGTATCACTGTTTAGTAGGCTGAAGATGAGACCAGAAACTGATTGTGATGAACTGCCTTTTTTTTTCTTTTTTTTTTTTTTTCTTTTTTTTTAGGAGATGGATGGTAGTGAGTGGAGGATAACTTGTGGTTTTGATAAGAAGATTATTCTGTTATAAGTAGAGATACTGTTGAAGGACTGTTGAAATGGTTCAAAATAGCCATGGAAAAGCTGAATAATGTATTAGAAAAATTAAATTCTGCTAGGAATATTTAATAATCCTGTTTCCATCATCTAGTTCTCACACACTTTCTTTAAAAATATGCATTTAAAGCATTAGTGATGTTAGTGTAAGCTTTTATATTCTATTATTTCACTTAATCTCTTTTGCAGAGAGAATATGGGGTTCTATGGTAGAATGTTCTTGTTTCTATATTTTCTCTCTTACAAAATTACTCTAAATTTTAATTTTAAGAAAAAATTGTGTGTTCAGGCCGCCTGATATTTGACTCCATGTAAGCATTCAGGAGAAGTGTATTAGGGTTAGATGGTGGAGGGGAAGACTATTTCATTATTTCTTGCTGTTTAATTTCTAAATGTATTTTGTATTGTAGCTTCTCAGAGAATCATACAATTTGGGTTTTATTATTCTTGGGTTTTTCTTTTTTCCTGCCTGCAAGTTGTCAGTTTTATATTAAAACTGTGCAGTCCTTCCTGGAGCTAGGAACCTGTTTCCTTAAGGAAAGTTGGCCTTAGATGCAGCAGTATCTCTAGATTTTTTTTTTTTTTTTTTTTTTTTTTTTTTTCTCTATTTTTTTTTTTTTTTTTTTTTTTTTTTTTCTTTCCTCCATTTGATAGGCATATGTAGCGGGAGTTTCTAGTCTCACATTTAACAGGGACTTGCAGGTATAGGTGAGGAAGGAAAGGAAGGACTAATAGGTGTGGAAATCAGTATGTAAGAGGTTCGAGAGGCAGGCTGCAAGAGGAGAATATGGCACTTATAGTCTGATTTTTTTTTTTTTTTTAATTAATTTTTCCAAGCAATAGGGATACAAAAATATACCCCTAACCTAATTCTAAGAGAGATTGTTGACACATAACAAGTAAGTATAAACTGGCAATAAACTTGCAATGCTTGTTACTGCCAGAGGAATGAGATCCACTTAGGAGGGGTGTTTTGTGGATGGAGATTCATAAGCTTATAATGTGATTACCAGTCTTAAGTATAGACCAGAGACATCATTATATTCTTGAAAGAAAGCTGAAAGAAATGCTAGCAATATCTGTATCAGCCATACTTTATAATTGGAGCTGTTCGATGTAAGGAAATCCTCAATGGAAAGTGACCTAAGGTTGAATTAGCAGCTTGGAGTGATACATCAGAATTGAGGTCTGGCTGAAAAGCAGGGTCTTTTTTATATTTATTGACCTAGTGCTTGGATAGGTGTTTGGATAAGATAACAGGAAAAAAGTAGCTAAATACATGGGGGAAGGTGCTGCTCAAGAAAGCACGGAGTGGGGAGGGGAGAAGGCAGTTTTCCTTTTTTGAGCTATCTAGTGGATAGATGAATAATTTGGGAGAATTGGGGAACTACTTAGTCCTGCTGAAGGAACCTGAGATAAGTGTAGAGGGGTTGGGTGGTTGTTTTTTTGGTTGGGGTTGGTTTTTTTTTCAGTCATCCTTATAATTGCTTATCTGTTTCTGCTGTCTTTCTGCACCTCGTGGATCCATCAAAAGAAATGCCAGAAATCCCTTGGCTGCTATCTCAACAGGCAGTTTAGCAACCTCTACCAGTCATGCATTGCAACTTGTTGCATCTAATTTGCTGTCATTACAGCAGTCTTTTTATGCACAACATCTTTAATCTGCACCATTAATGCTACAAGGAAATGTCCTCTTGTTCCTGCATTCACAGCACCCTTTTAATAAATATTGACAGCCAGGTTTCTAAAATAAGCTTTTAGATGGATTACTTTTATAGCATTTTTAGCCATGTGARTAAAACACAGATCAGATGTGATCAGATTAAAACTACAGAAAAGCATGAGCAATTTACTTATTAGATGTAGCTGAAGTATAAAGGCAGATGTAAAGGTTTCATTCATTTGATTTTGGGGAAGGTGAAGGGCATGCTGTTTACTGTTGCAGTGTTCTGCAAGCTTCCAAAAGCTGTTCTCTTGAACTCTCAAAGGCTGTTTCCAGAGTGGTAGCTGACCATAAATGGGACTTCAGTCATTATGAGTGCATCATAAGTTCAACTGGAATTGTTCAATACAGCAGTTATGCTAATATTTGCACAATTACCTTTGATACTTCTTATGGCATGGACTGTATGTGCAGTTGCGGTAAGAAAAGATCAGTAATGAACAAGTGCAGATAACATTCTAGACTGTCAGCTGCTTTGTTTAGATTTTGTTAGGTATAATTATCTCATAAAATTGGTTTTGGCAGAATTTACTCTGAAGAACACTTGCATTGTAAGTGTTTTATGAAAAGTCAATGTGATATTAACCTTAAGGTTTGTATTGAAGAATTGTCTGATCTGTTGATGTTGAATGTGTGCTCTGTCAGAAGAAAGGAGATTTTTAAAATTACTTATTTCTCAACTAGCTATTGGTCTAGCATTATAACAGCCTTGTATTTGGCATCTGAATCATATTTCACATTAAGTCATCTTTGAGCTTTTTAATAAACAAGATAAGCAGTTTATTTTGTGTCTTGTACTCATGGTTCTGAGTAGCCTTTGGGAGATGACGCATTGTTTACTTTTGTATCAATAGTTTTCACAGAATAAAGYTTCAACAGGAGCTCCATCATGTTACAATTGCCAGGCCTTTTAAGTTATCTGGGGATCTTGCCAGTAGTCTTTGAAAGAACACAGCTAATTAATTCTTCCAGTTACTTAGTATTTCTGGCATAAGTGAGCACTAGGATCTTTGTCCTGCATGTCTCTCTTCAACAGTATAAAGTCACACTGAATGTTTTTTTTGAAATAGCTAAAAGCAATATGTAAAAGGATTAGTAAATGGACATTACTACAAAAATAACTTTTAAATACTGGAGTGCAGTACAATATAAAGTTTTCCTTTGTAAGTAAACTCTGCTTTTAATGGTTTTAGGAAGAGTTCTTTCTCTGAGTCACCATTGCTGGATTTCATTTCTGCTGATAATTAATTTCTTGAATAGATACTTCAGTTTACTTCTGTAATGCTGTATTGCCCTTATTTTGACGAAGCCAAAAAGTTGCTGCCAGCAGTTTCCCTTACCTCCTGTTGGTACCCTTTTCTTCTACAGTCTATTTACTGGCAGTCTTGGCTGTTCACTCTTGCATTTGTGCCTTTTATATTCCACTGGTATATATCACTTTCTGACAATATTCTGGATGTCCTGCTGCCAGATTCCGAGTTCTGTGGCTGACAACAGCGCTACGTTTCTGTTCCTCAGGCATGCATCTGTCAAAGGAACTGAAAGTTATTTTAGGCTTTCCACTAGCAAGATGGATGCTGAGTCCTTTCTATAGTTCCTTTGCAACACCAAGAATTTGGAAAAAACCTTTTAATCTGTCTGTACTAGAGAGGCCTCATGAGGCCTTCTGGCCTGCCACTTCAGACTTCCTTAAGGTTTATTTGAGTTTATTAATAATCTTTAACTATCTTTGAGCTCTGCAGTAGGTTTTTTCTTTTTTAAGTGATGATTGGCGTGAGACCTTACTATTCATATGATACAAGTGTATTTTTCATATACTATATTGTCAGTGAAGCTATGTTAGTTACCTATTGTAACTGAAACTGAAGGAAAAAAAAAAACTTTTTTTTTTTTCTTTTTTTGGTGAATGTGGTGGATATACTGCCTGCAGGACTTTGAGTATATTTCTCTGTGAATGAAGATAGTGAGAGCAGAGCCTATTGCATTTATTTTCTCCCATACTACAATAAATATAATCATGTTCCACCACGTTGACACATTTGATGCATACGTAGAAAAATTTTGTAGTAACTTTAGTAAAATGATAAGAGTAGATGTTAGTTCTAGCTCTTCCTGCACTAACTGCATGCATCTTCTTGGTGCTAAGCCACTGAAACGTAAAAGTACAGTAGTAAAATAAAAATAAGCAATCCCCCAAGTATTGCATGCTACCAACAAATAACTGGATTTTGCAAACATTGGATGRTGCCACATAAGTCATTTTATGCCTCATGAAGATGCAGAAAACTTCTCTGCAGCACTTCTTTGAATTTTAAGATAATTATTATAATACTTTGATGCTGTTTCAGAGTAATAAATGGAAATTGTGGTCATTTTGTGTTTATCAAGACTACAGACACTGAAAAATGAGCTAGAATACAAAGTATTTTATTGAAATGAAACACTGGGGTGATGATGTGGAACGTTCTCCTAGTTTTAAATGTTTTAAATAATATTTTTGAATCTATTCTCTGTGTTTTTCATCAAAAGAGYGGATGCATGAATCTTTTTCCATGTGGTTTTTCCTGTAAGAGCTGTGAAGGTGCTGTTTTGCCGATCTGATACATCAGACAAAAGATGGAAATTTATATAAAGAGTAAATACCAACTTTAGTGCTGTACAGGGAATTAGAGATGGAGAGCGTAGAATTTACTGTTCTGATAATGATATAGTGTATTGTGGTATGGGTTACTTTAATGTAGGTTAGAGAAATTGGAAAAAATTAAGAGGTCTTAGGAGGATTGAGGAGGTGTTAACTGTTTATTTAGCAGTAAGTTTAATGGGCTACTCAGTATAAGAGGGGTGGGAAAATGGCATTTGATGCTGAACTAAGATAAACCAGTTTCCTTCTTAATAGAATCCTGTATTTTTCTGGACTTGCTGTGATCTTGCCAGCTTTGAACTTTAATTAGAGAAGCATTGCAATACAGTTATCATTGATAAACAATTGAATTATTTAATTGCTTAATTTGTTGGGTTTTTTTTTCTCCGCTGAACAGTGTTTTTCTTAATAATTGCTTAAAAGAAAGTGTAAGGTCAATTGTGTTTTGTCACTGCTCAGATTTGTCTATCATTCTAAACCATTGAAGAAATAACAGGGGTGTGTTTTTAGTGAGGCATGGATTCATTCATTTTTTTTAAATTGCGCTACCGCTGCCACGGAGTTGACTTTTTCAGAGTTTAAGAATGTAAGATTTCAGAGCAGTGTCAACCCAGCTCACATTTTCTGGCCGAGGGCAGAGAGCTGCTAAAGGTGCTTTCAGGGGAGTGTGTGCAGCTACGTGCTCAAGGGCCTGCTCTCTGGTCTGGCTGAAGCTTGTGCGCTCTGCCTGGATCGTCAGCTCTTCCTTCGGGTCTGCTTGCAGTGAACAGCCATTTGCTCCAAGACTTCAGGGACTCCTACAGTATTCTTTGTTCCCAAACCTTTATGAATTGCTTGCTTTAAACCTGAGTAAATGTAAACAGGCTTTAGCATTGTTTTAACAGTATATGTACATACTGAACAGTGTGCTAGCCAATGCATGGGAGGGGAAAGGAACTCTCTAGTACTTGAATTTGTGCTTAAAGACTGTTTCCTGACTTCATTTTAACTTTTGCAATTCTTATCCCTTATTTTAACCATATTAATGTTACGTTTAATGTAGCTTTTTTCTGTAACAGAATAAAAGCCTGACACTTTTTCTGGTAGAAAATAAATTACCGTGTTTTGTTTCAGATGAGATATTTACTTGTGTTTCTCTCTGGCCAGGGTGATTTTTCTCAATTGTGTAAACCAAGATTTGCTGCTTCAGTTGGCTTTTGAACATGGTTGTTTTTCAGATGTGTAGCTTGAGTTGTTCAAAACAAAATATTTTGATCCTCTGCTTGTCCAGTGTTGCAGTTTCTGAGGCCTCTTAGGTGTGCCTAAACTTCAGTCTAAAGTATGACCACAGCTTGTTTAGGCATATCCATGCTACCTTTAAATTAGTGATCTTGGGTACTGATAGCAGCAGCCGCAGGGCACCTTATGTAGCAGTTGTCTTCAATATTTCTCTACCCCTTTGAGGTAGCAGTCTTGGTATATGCAGAGTAAATTTGTGCAGGATTAGTGCAGGTGAGTATCTAATTAAACTGTAATCATACTGTGACTGTTAGTGTTAAATGTGTGCTCAATACTTTCAATTTACTTGTGTAGGAGACTCACAAAATCCTGTCTTGCCTGCTGTTTTCACAGATCTTCATACTGGTCACCTCTCTGCAGATAGTTGGGGGTTTTTTTAATCATACAGGTCTGAAAGGAACCAGACTTCCTAGCTCCTGAAGAGTTGGGCTGCTCTCCGTTAATAAAGTGCACGAAGAGAAGGGAAGCTGAACTTGCATAGTCAGACAGAGAGACTGTGTATTCTGGGAAGGAATACCATAACCTGAGTTTCCAGTTCTAGAAGTCTTGGCTGGTACTTGTCATACATTAAGGTCTTTTGAAGTTGTGGTACTGTTTTCAATAGTGGAATATTGTGTTGTTATGTGCACTAAAAACTGTGGGTAGGATTGTGATCTATGTTTTATCAAAACATCTCTGAGTATTCTAACAAATTTCTGTTCTTGCTTGTATTTTTAATTAAGTATGTATTGTGATAATATCAGAGAAGATGGGATTTATGGGACTAAAGCAATGAGCAGATGTTTACTGGAATTTTCTTAGGACTTTCAGTCTTCACTATTTTATTAGCTAACAAGTTGGTTTTTCCCATGTGTAGTGCGTATAGGTGGAGTCTCCAGAGTAACGTGTATTTTGGGTTGTTCTGGGTTTTTTGTTATTTCTTCAGAGCTATTCTTAAATTGATGGCAGGCAGTTGAACTGGTTAATGTGTTGCTTTTCAGATCGTGTTCAGCTATTATTGGAGGTGTTCTGGTTCAGGCCAATTATGAGTTGACTGGTAATTGTATCAGTTCAGACCAGAGAAGATACAGGAGTCGAAAAAGTCTTACAATTGAGTGGTTCAGGACTAGTGTATAATATACTGGCTCGGTGGTCCTGGAATAGTATTATGCCTGTCTTGTCATCCCTGCTGAAAATGATGTGCTTTGTGCTTTCCCATCAATTCTTTGCAGGTTCTTCTCCATCTTTTCAGTCTTAAGAGAAGTTGTAGCCTTGTACTACATTACATTTGAATCACAAGTGGTGTTAATGCACTAGAAAATCGTGATTAATGCTCTGCAATTAACTTGCCACTAGTCCCCTTTTAGTCCATAGAAGTACAGAAACACAAGCACGTAGGCTCACTTGCGAAGTGAGTGTGCCAGTGGGATTGTTGGGAAAAAACTCGGGCTGACGGGATTCAGGGAGCGGCACATACAGGTGCCTCACGGTACTGGAAGCAGTTCTCTGCTGCAGGCTGCCGTGAGTCAGCACATGGGGTAATAGTGCATGTTGAATATGAGGCGAAGAAAAAAGAAAAGAAAAGCAGGTAGAGAAGGGGAGGAGAAAGTGAATAAATCGATAGAGATGTTTGAATAAGATTTGCTAACTTAAGAGGTAAATGAACGTTGGAGTTGACTACTTCGGGTTTTTTATAAACCATAGGGTCACGTTTATTTGTAGTATTAGTTTATATGAAGAAGATACCATTCCATTGCTTAACACATAGGTGCATTCTTCCAAACTTAATTGGTAGAAATCCTTCTTGGTAAAAGCCTATGGATATCATATGGCTAGGACAGATAATTTGTATAAATGAGTTGATTGGGTGATTGTGATATAATCTTATTCATAACTCTTCATAATTTCCTTCAAAGGAGAAACAGAATTAGGTGAAGAAACCTGAGTTGTTATAGGGTTATTTTCTTTTAGTCATAATCTCAGAATATTTCTTAAGTATGTTGGGTGAAAAACAAGTAGGCTATTGCTAGTAAATCCTGAAACTTAGAAACACTGAACTTCTAGCCACAATATCCTGATAGTAAGCAATAACAGTGATGGTAAAGGTAACAGTGTAGGTACACTCAAAAGCTGAATGAACGCTGTCTTCCTATTTTTGATGTGGACTTCTTCATGTTTACTTGTGTTTTAAATAAGTAAAAATGCTGTTCTTAAAACCATGGATTTTAATACTTTGATAAATCAAGTATTTTTTTTATTCTTAATGTATTTTATAATGTCAATATAAAAACCAAGATAGAAGGAAACTGATCAGGAGATGTCTATAAATGAGCAATTTTCAAGGTTATGAGTGTGTGCAGGACAATTAGTTAGCCAGAGTTGTCGCKGGGCAAAACATTGACATAAAGTACAGACTTATATTTCATAATTTGAAAGGGGTTTTGTGTGTGTGTTTTTTGGGGTTGTTTTTCGTTGGGTTTTGTTACATCAAAAGTGCCTGCTTTCAGTGTCTTAAGGCTTTCCTTCCTCTTCCAGAAAATGCTGGGACAGAAGAGATGAGTACTCCCTTTACTAAGGCCTGAAACTGCCTGTTGAAAAACAATCCTGACCAGGCAATATACGAATGGCCCAAGGAAGCCAGCAAATTGATATTCAGGTTTTACATGACCTGCGACAGAAGTTTCCTGAGGTACCTGAAGGTGTTGTATCCAGATGCATGTTACAGGTCAGTGTTCTGTTAATGACTGTACGAGTAAGCAGTGTTGCTTATTTTAAGCGTTATGTATGGGTGTCTCCTTTGAAAGCAGAGCAGTTCTTTGAAAGCAAATATACACAGCCAATTTCTTTATGTTGCACAGCAAGCTAAGTGTTAAATTGGCCTCTCTTTTTCCATGTCTAATCAGGGGTAGCCCAAGGTAAACCAGCCTGTAAATCAGTGTGTGCATGGAGACTACTGTCTCGCCAATCAGTATGCTCATGCCTTTTGGCCATCTCAAGAGCCAAAACTAACTGTGGCAAAAGGAGGGATGCAAAGCCAACTTGAGTCCAGCAGGGACAATTTAAGGCAGTGCTACAAAAATGCAGCTGCTTGCTTTTTTTTTTTTTTTTTTTTTTTTCCCCCCCTTCTTCGAAGGGCAGGGCAGGTCCAGAAGCAACTTTGCTACCTGGTCTCCATCAGGCTTCAAGGTAATTAGTGGGCCCTTGCCTGCATGCAGGTTGGCCCCACTGCTTTCCGCTCCCAGCTCCCTTGGCCTGCAGAGCCAGTGCTGGTGGCCTTACATATCTTCTGCAGCAGGGAGCCTAGGAGTGTAATGCGAGCACACCTGAGTCCTCTGTCTGAGTCAGCCTGAATCAGGCAGGACTAGGTGGTTGTAGCCTAGCATCCACTGAGTTAGGCCTGAGTGGGTGTGATGCCCTGGTGTGCTTCTGCCCAGTGCTTCCCAGGGCTTTGGCTGCCAGATGGGCTTCGTTTGTCTTGTTGCAGCTTTGGAGTCCATGCTGCTAATCTATGGATTTCTATTGGGCTTGGAAGTAAGAAAGCATTTTTGTCTGGTACTGCAGTTAGTGCTAAGGCTATGGACTGCCATATCATCTTCTACCTCCAGCTTTTTTCTATACTGCCGCTATCAGAATACTTATATGCCCATATTTTGTATCAACTTCTGCTCTATAACATCATGTTAGTTACTTCAGCAGATAAATTAGTATGTCCATCCAAAGCCCGACGTAGAGACACCTGAATGCCTAGAGTTAACAAATGCTGATAAACTTACCTAACTGTGTTGCTTAAATGTGTTTGCTTTGCATTTTCCAGTGATCCCAAAGCATCCATACTGATTGGATTTTTTTCATTATCTAAGGTATTCAACTTTTGAGTACTCTGGATAATAAGAGGATTGTCTGAATATTCATACTGATCATCAGTGTACACAACTTAATTGGAAAAAAGATGGGTCATGAGTTCCCAAAAGCTAGCTGTCTCTAGACTATGGCTAGGACACCTGTGGTTATGATTCAACTTTCTTTATATTGTAATTGTTTGTCTTGCTTTTTATATGTATTTTTATTTATAAAATACATATATGTGTATACTTACATATGTATATGTAGTCACACACATATGCATCCAAACACAGTGTTTGTACTATTGGGAGTAGAATTGTGACTGTGCCAATTTAATGTTCGTATTTTCTTTATCATGACTTTATCATGACTCTCCATTCATACTAGAGTAAGAAGCTGTGAAAAGTCCAGTTCTTGCAAGAGAGACTTGTTTTTGATTTGCAAGAGGGCAAAATTCTGCTCGGGACTCATGAGGTTTCAAGCTTTCCCCAACTCTTTCTCTCTAATTATTTAGCTGAAGAGGAAACTGAACCAGACTATAAATTGCCTGTATTTGTTCTCAGGATTGTACACCGCCATTTTTATATTAGTTCTCTGTAGGACTAATATAATTCTTATACTACAAGTACAGTTTTGGTCTACAAACACAAGAACTGCTTGTTGAGCAAGGTCAATGGACTTGACAAAGTGAATGCATCAGTAATCACCTTTTGAATGTAATTTGTGATAAATTTAAAAGCTAGTGCTTGGCTCTTGAGCAGTCTTCATAACATTGAATATAGTGGGGTGGGGTTTTTTGGGGGGGGGTTTGGGGGTTTTTTGGGGTTTTTTTTGTTTGTTTTTTGGGGTTTTTTTTTTTTAATAAAAAGGAGCCTTATAACTGCGAGGAAAAGATACTGTACATCCCATACTTTGACAGAGTTATGGGAGAAGGGTTTAGATTTTGAGGGAGTGTTTTAGGTCAGCTTTCATAAGAAGATTTTTCGAAAATTCGGTAGGGTAATTAATGTTCCATATGTGCAATATTATTACACTAATTCGTTACACTAGAAAGCTACCTTTTTTTGTTGGTAACTGAGAGCTTCTAAGACTCACCAACAAAATCCTGTCATGTTGGTGGTTCTTTGAAATTTCATAAGCTCTGGTTTCTCTGAATCAGTTAGCTTCTAGCTATGCTGCTACTCTGAGATAGTGGGGTGTTTTTGTTTTGGGGTTTTTTTTTTTGTTAAAAAAGAACCCTAATATGACCTCTTTAAACCAACAAATTTTGTACTTGGACTGGTGGTAAAGATTGGAAAGCAGAATTTGAGAGTACTTTTGCATGTGTTTGCGATACTGCTGGAACGTGTCTGAATCCTGAGTTCTGCCTTCTTGTAGCTGAGCATAGTGGAAGGAGTTTCCGATAAATGCAGTAACTATGGTTTAGGTCAGAGATAAGTACTTAAGGACATTATCAGGTATAAGAAATGGTGTGTTCGCCTTGCCCCTACAATACCTGATGGGCAAGCATCATGTGTCAGGGTGAAGTTGTTTTTAAACCAGGAAGTATAAGATACCCCAGGAGAGAACCTGAAAGAGTTTAAGCAGTTATGCAGTTTATAATGATATTGACAAGAGGCTTTTATAACAAGAAAAGTTTCTTCAGATCACTGTGAATTGTGCAGGAAAACTATACAGATACTTCAGTCCGTTGAATTTTTTTTAGCCAAACACTTTCAGCTTGTTTTTAAAGGAAGGTTTATAGCATTATATGCTTATAATGAAAGACTTAAGGATAAACAGAGTATGCAGATGTTTTAAGGTGACTAGCCCACTGTTGAAATATCTAAACAATATCTAGTATACTAAAAACAGAGGACCACCAAAAATATGTCATAGGATGAAATTTAAACCTGTGTAATCTAGGGAGTAAAAAGTTTTATTGCTTTCTTGGGCTGACAGCACTGAATGTTCCTGAAAAGTTTTGCATCCCTCCATTCTTCCCAATAAGCCTCCTGCATTCAGCTCTCCCCTTCTCCTCATTTAAAGGAGCATCACTGCAGCATCCCCGGTCTGTGGACATTGTCCCCTTTTGTTCTTTTTTGTGTCTGGAGCGTTCTATAACTGCCTGCTCCTCAAGTCTACGTCCTTTCCTTGCTTCCTCGTTTCCCTCCAACATTCTTATTCTTTCTTTTTTTTTCTTTCTCTTTCAGGGTGCCAACATTTTAAACTCAATTGGGACATGGGCAGAGCTAAGATGAGGGGTATTGTTTTGCTGGAATATGCTCAGTTCTGCCATCAACCGGTTCTCTGATCTATAAAGAGCTAGAAGCGGTTGAAACTCTGCCTCTGCCAGCCAGAAGATGCCAGGGGTTCCATGTGCCCCTGTTTCCCCTTTGAGTTCTCCAATTTGCTCATTGACGTCACTGAAATTTTGGAATTGATTGGATGCAGTCTTAAAAAAGAAAAAAAAAATTGTCCAAAGAAATGCATTCAAGCTGAATGTAAGGGCCTTGCAAGCTTGGCCTGTTCCTTTTTGGTTTGGTATTTTTGGCCTTTCTGTTGATAATTTTAATTCACTTAAGTTCATGCAAAATCTGCCTTTAAGATCTTTCTAGCTTGTTTTTCTGTGGCATCCTATCTTTTTCCCTTTTCTGGCTCCCTTTTCTCCTTTGCAACAAAAACAAGGCTATTGTTCTTACCTTTTCTTACCCACTGTTCTGTCTGTGTGTGATTCCTTTCTTCACTACTAACTTCATTTGATTACTTTGTCCTCTGGTGCTTATTCCAAGCTAGAGCCGATATGCATACCATCAGTTTGACCCATTTTCATATCTCTCAAGACTTTTCTGCAACAATCCTTCTATACGGCTGGCTAGTTAGATAGCCTTCAGGGAAACCTGTTATTTTAAAAGGTTTTGTGGCTCGGTTTTTTTGTATTTGGTTTTTTTTTTTTTTTTTTT
>JAYKAV010001367.1:767038-797175 GCA_035582835.1 Phoebastria nigripes
TAAATCTGTAAGGTAGAGACAGTCTTGCTATGTTGGACAACACTGTCTATGACCTCTCATCCTGGTTGAAGGATGAGAACTACTGTCTGCTAGTTTAACAAAAAGTAGCTTGATACAAAGCATGTAGCATGGATCAATTTATCTTGCTTGTGTTATTCTTTAACTAACTGATAATGTCACTACTTGGCATATGCAATTTTTTTCCTTGATCATATGCATTCTTTCTAGTAACTGTTCCTGTGTGCTGGATGAATTTGACACCTATTTAGTTTTAATAACATTTGGGCCTCAACAGGTGCTCTTCTGGCTGAAAGTATTAACCTTTATTTCTTGGGGGTGTGGGGGGGAGTTCTGTAAGAAAAGTTGTATGGACAGAGCACAATATTAAGAAATTATGCCAATGATGCATGTTCACTCTTTTCTAAAAATCCTCATGTAGGAAACTAAATTGGGAAGATCTGAGTACAATATTACTAAACATGTGGAAAAAGAGAAGAGGGATTAGCAGTTTGCTTCTGAAATGTTCTTAAAAAGCAAATTAGCTAGGTTGCGGTTTTTGTTCTAAGTCATCCTATTACAGGTTYTATAAAGTAACTTTATACAAATGTAAGTATTTTAAAGCTTTGCAAGCAGTGGTTTAAAATGAAAATACGAATGTCCCCTGGGTTTTCCATTAATAGTTTCATCTTGCAAAAGAGTAATCCTGCTGTATTTGTATAAACGGAATTTTTATACTTCTTCTGAAGTCATGTACAACTCCTTGGGTCAGCATGTTTCTTCTCTGCATAAGATTCACTTTCCATTTTCAGCAGGAGGTAATGCATAACTGATATTGAAGTGTTTGGGAAATCATTTAAAATAAACATGTGTTTTTGTTTTTGTTTTGTTTTTTTAAATTATTAACCAGTAATATGTAGGTGCCGTGAATCCATTCCTTCTGTCATTTTCCCCCTCAAGCCAGAGACTTGGTCATTGCTGAAGATTGTTCTGAAATTGAGAAGGAATAGCAAAAGTATTCATCCAAGGTGTATCATACTGTATGGTGTTAGCTTGTCAAGGTCCAAGATCTCCCTGTCATTGCTTCAGCAGCAATGCAGACCTCCGCCCTTGGTGCCAGTGACTGAGTTGCTATTCTCAAAATAGTAAACTTCACATGCAAGCCCCCTGTGCATGTGTAGCAGCTATGCTAGCCAACCACCTAAAGCTTTCTGTTTGATGCTACATTGTTAATTTTTCAATGATGATTGGATGCATATATATCTAACTGTGATGGTATTTTATCAGTAATGCCAAACTTTCATCTGTCTTTTATAGAATAACAATAATTTGGATGCCTGTTGTGCAGTTCTCTCTCAGGAGAGCACAAAGTATCTCTACGGTGAAGGAGACATAGGTTTTTCGGATGATTCTGGGATTCCTGGACTACGAAATCACATGACATCTCTTAATTTGGATTTGCAGTCACAGAACGTGTATCACCATGGAAGAGAAGGAAGTAGAATGAATGGAAGTAGGACTCTAGCTCACAGCGTTAGTGATGGACACCTTCAAACCAGTCAGTCCAACAATGAACTGTTTCAGCAGGAACCACAAACAGCACCTGCGCAGGTTCCACAAGGATTTAATGTCTTTGGGATGGCTAATACAGTTAGTACTTCTAATCCAGGGCAGCATCTTGGATTTCACCTAGGCAGCAAAGGAGTATCTAACTTGTCTCAACAAACACCCAGATTCAACCCCATTATGGTAACTTTAGCCCCAAATATTCAGCCTGGTCGCAATACCCCTACGTCTTTGCACATACATGGTGTACCTCCTCCTGTACTTAACAGTCCACAGGGAAATTCTATCTATATTAGGCCTTACATCACAGCTCCTAGTGGTACCGCTCGACAGACACAGCAGCAGCCAGGCTGGGCATCTCAGTTTAATCCCATGCACCCTCAGCAAGTCTACCAGCCTTCGCAGCCAAGTCCCTGGACTACTCTTCCTACATCCAGTACTACGCCACATACCTCATCGCAACACTCAACGCAGCCAAATCAGCAAGGCCACCAGACTTCTCATGTCTATATGCCTATCAGTTCTCCTACTACTCCACAAGCACCTATGATTCATTCATCTGGTAGCTCACAATCCTCTGCTCATAGCCAATACAACATTCAGAATATATCCACAGGACCTCGCAAAAACCAAATTGAAATCAAACTTGAACCACCACAAAGAAACAGTTCTTCTAAGTTGCGTTCAACTGGCCCTCGCACCTCCACTACTCCCTCTTCCCTCAACAGCCAGACATTAAGTAGAAGTCAACCCACTGTTTACATATCGGCCAGTCCTCCAAATACTGATGAAGTGATCACACGTGGTCAGCCCAAAGTCTACATTTCAGCAAATGCCACAACAGGAGATGATCAAGTTGTGCGGAACCAGCCCACGCTTTTCATATCGACAAATCCTGGAGTATCTACCACTTCTAGGAATATGTCTGGTCAAGTAAGCATGGGTCCTGCATTTATTCATCACCATCCACCCAAGAGTCGAGCAGTGGGCAACAGCACCACTGCAACCTCTCCTCGAGTGGTGGTTACGCAGCCTAACACAAAATATACTTTTAAAATTACAGTTTCTCCAAATAAGCCCCCTGCAGTTTCCCCAGGAGTAGTGTCCCCAACCTTTGAACCTACAAACCTTCTAAACCTTCCTGATCACTATGTTGAACCAGAGGGTATCCAGCATCTTACTGACCCTGTTTTAGCACATGTGGATAGGATCAGTGATGCACGGAAATTGAGTATGGGATCTGATGATGCTGCCTACACGCAAGGTAATATTCTTAATATAAATAGTAGAGATTTCAACCAGGTTGTCAATTCAGTATGTAGATTACAGAACAGGAAACAGTTGATAACCTTTGTGATGTTAATACAGTATCTTCAACTTTAGCGTTCATGAGCATTTCCTAAATAAATAAAAAAGCTTTATAAGCAAATCATAGATTTCTTTTTATGAGAAATACTGTATACTTGGAGATAATACTTCTGTTTGTCTTAAGTAGATACGTCTTCTGTTTAATGAAGTGGAGTCATAGAGTCTTCATTTTTATGTTGTTCTGAAAGAAACATCTAAGCTTGTTCAATTCGTCCTAACAATTTAAAGTTACAAGTCTACTGGCAGATTTTTGAATCAGTTGAGATACTGTTTCCATTGGATAATGTTCTCATTTTTTTCTTTTTGTGAGTGTTATTTAAGAAGCAAGAAAAGCAGACTTCAAAAGCAATTAGTGGGACGAAGTGTTGGCCTCCATGTTTCCTAATATGTGCCTGACAATAAAATGCTTGAAGTCTTGATACTTACTTCTGTTATGTCATAAAATGTGAGAAGGAACACCACACCAAAGAAAGCTGTTTTAAAGAATCAGTGGTTATGGGAGGGTAAAACTTAAAATATGTGATATGGCAACCCAACCTGTTAATCTTTTTCTTCTGTTTTCATGGTTTTGCATGCTTTTTTTACCAATTTGGTGGTTTATTAACCCTCCTGTGGACTTTATGTATAAAGATGTTGAATGAGTCTTAGGATATTTAAGCAGTATTCAGGATAGGTCGTCAAAATAATTTCTCTTTGACCTCATTGGTCCTCTTTGGACTTAGCAAACAATTCAGCATTAAAAAACTGGCTTGTTCCACGACCACTCTAAACATTCTTCAGATTAATTTAGCCATTTTGTTTTGTGTACGTAAAGTGATCAGGACACTGGAAGCCTGGTCTGCATCTGGAGTACTGTAGTAATGAAGTAAATAAAAAAYTGATTATAGCCTGTGCACTACTTCTAGATATAATTATATCTTTGGTGAGAGAATAATCCATCATAACTCAAGGTTAGGTGTCAAGTTAGGACACCTAACTAAAGGTTAGGTCTCAAAACCAAAAAACTAATCATCCTAGACTGTCTTTTACAATCAATGAAGAGTTAAAGAACTTCAGAAAATGATTCGTCTGTAGATAAGCAAAACAAATTGCCGTCCAGAAGTGGTATTCCCTTTCCTTACTCTGAAGGGAGACTTGGCTGGCTGTTTTAGTCCTAGAAGACTTTAGATACCCAGAAATAAAGCAATCGAAATCTTGTCCTTAGGCTCTGAATACTCTTCTAGATCATGAACTTGCTTCCCAAGCATTCTGCATTTTAGGTACTTGTTGGGGAAGGGTGTCCCTTTCTCCTGTTCTGCCTTTCTGATGGGACTGACTTCTACCAGGTCTAGCTCTTCATCTCTTGTACCCCTGGTAGTGATGGCTGCTGTAACCTAACTTGCTGCACAATCTCTACAGGCTGCGGGTATCAGTATCCAGTTTATCAAGCTGAGGCAAGCTTGCGATGCCTGTTTTCTGCTATGCAGCCTAGAGTTCAAAAGCATTGACTGGCTCATACCTGCTGTGGAGCCCAGTTGTTCCTGAAGCCAAGACATAGATGCAGTTTTTAGATGCAGTGTAGATGCATGATGTGGGCTGGTGCAGCTTTAGGGACCTTGGGGAAACACCATCCTTCTGTGTCCTTCACTAGTTCATATAAAGTACACTCATGCTTCTGAAGTTCTTTACATTCAGAAGTGTCTGGGATTTCCGGCATGTGTTGCTCCATTGCTCCATTTTGCTCTGAGGCCCCACCTCGAATACTGTGTTCAGTTTTGGGCCCCTCACTACAAGAAGGATATTGAGGTGCTGGAGCGTGTCCAGAGGAGGGCAACGAAGCTGGTGAAGGGTCTGGAGAGCAAGTCTTATGAGGAKCGGCTGAGGGAACTGGGACTGTTTAGTCTGAAGAAGAGGAGGCTCAGGGGAGACCTTATTGCGCTCTACAGCCACCTGAAAGGAGGTTGCAGCGAGGTGGGTGTTGGTCTCTTCTCCCARGTAACTAGCGATAGGASGAGAGGAARTGGCCTCAAGTTGTGCCAGGGGAGGTTTAGATTGGACCTTAGGAAAAATTTCTTTACTAAAGAGTGGTTAAGCATTGGAACAGGCTGCCCAGGGAAGTGGTGGAGTCACCATCCCTGGAAGTATTTAAAAGACGTGTAGATGAGGCGCTTAGGGACATGGTTTAGTGGGCATGGAGGTGTCGGGTTGACGGTTGGACTTGATGATCTTAGAGGTCTTTTCCAACCTTAATGATTCTATGATTCTATGATTTCTGCTGCAACAAGTGCAGTATTTTTTCAATTTTTGATACTACTCAATCTTTGGAAAGTTGAGAAGTGTGTGATAGACTTACTTGTATGATCTTGATATCTGGAAGTCCTAATTATTGCTTTTATACTTGAATCTTTTACTTAGAGGTGGGGTTTTTTTTCTGTTACATGCTAAAAGGGATTTGAGTTACTTGATGCTTTCCGTTTTGAGGCCATGTTCTAAACTGTTTATAATTTAGCCAGACTGTGCAAAAAACCTTTAATGCTAGGTGCTTGTCTCGTTTTAATTTTAGCCAGAACAGATGAGTAGTTTCTCTGGCCATGATTAGAGAAAAATGTATTTCCATCAGCTTTTCCATTTCTGCCCAGAATGCTCCTTATCTTGGCAGGGAGAACTGAAACTGGCTTGGGGTAGAAGGAATGTGGAAGGTGGAGTTGCCTTGGTGTCAAAGGAGATTTCCTTTATTTTGTTCCAGTGAAATACATTCATATGCATGGTCCAACCCAGGAGAATTGAAGGTGTGTTGGACCTATCTGCAAGGGCTGCTGGCTGCCACCTGAGAAGCTTTACTTCAATTATGGTGTGTGTAGGCACTCCAGTCTCTTTCCATGACTAGATTTCTGGTTTTTCCTCCCACCTAAGTCTCAGTGCGTAGTAGAAGGCTGCCACAGATATCTGTCTTGTTTGCTGCCAGAACTGGAGATTATATGATGTGAAAAGGAGTAGGGTACTGCTCAGATAAAATCAATGTAGTTACCCTGGAATGCTAGGTTATATCTCCACCACTGACTTTGTGATGCTAAGAAGCTCACTGTCACCAGACTTTTCAGAAGTGGTTGCTAATTGATGTTTCTCATTTTCTGGGGTTCCAGTTTGAGATACTGCGGACTTGCTTGTGGAAATGTTGAGAGCACTCATCCGCTACTGAAGTCAGTAAGAATTAATAATGCTGTGAGAAAAGTAATGCTAGGTGCACGCCCAAAAGGACAGCCAAAAGAGGATGCATTTTCATGCTAATCTATTTAGTTTCAGTTCCGTGTGTGTACAGGAGTATCAGTTCCCATTATTTAGCAGAGACTTCAATTTAAAATATAATTAGTTTTGTTAATATGAAGTAGTTACCTGAGATTTCAATATATAATTTACTTTATACTAAAGAGTCTTATGGATGAAAAACAGTGAAATCCTGTTAGAAACTGAAAATTCTGTACTCAGGAATGTTTTTGTGATGTACACTCACTACGCATGCAGTCATATGTTGAATAGTGAGGCTAAATAATTATTTAATAGTTGCTCATTCTGTGTATAGCTTTCCATCTTTATAATGGGCAGGCATCCTATCAAGAAAATACATAACTGTGTAATAAAATCTTTAAGTTAATGTTTTCATACTAGGGAGCTTAAGTCCCTTAGTTCAATACTACTTGGCTTTTGAGTGTCTGACTTTTTTGTATTACTTTCTTTAACTTGGGGAGGGGATGGTATGCATAGTTAATCATTGGTACCAACTATAGGTATGTATGTGGATGTACATTTACTTAGCAATTCTTGCCACTGTGTTTTAATGTAAATATGTTAATTGATAAACTAGTTTAGTAACTTGACATTTTGCACTGTTCTTGCTTTGGTTTCTTGAAGCTTTTTAAAATTTTCAAAAAGAAAAAAAAGCTGCAGGAAACAAATTTCTTAAAAGCCTAACCAGTCCTTGTAGCTTTTTTTTTTTAAAAAAAAAAAAAAAAAAAAAAAAAGTGGCTATCCTTTGAATATTTCTGCTGTTTGCTTCTGATTCCACTCAGCTCTCCTAGGAGCACTATCTAAAAAAACCAAGACTTGAATGAGATACAGCTGTGCCCTGTGCTCCAAGGGGCCTTAAGCCCATTACATCATGTGATTTAAGAAAAAAATGTGGCCTTATATTTGGCTCTGTATATCAGGCCCCACTCTTGAGTGACGCTCTTTTTAAAAAATTAAATGAAAAGAGTATTGGAAAGGGAGAACAAAAAAAAAAAAAAAATCAATGTGAACTGTTGAAATTGCATATTAAATGCATATTAAATGACTGAATTTTGTGCAGCTTCAAATACAGATTTTGAAAATGTGCACAAACATAACTGTGTCCTGAGAATTTCACGAACCTACTGCCACAGAGTAATTGCATTGCCAGAATTCCCCTTTCCTCCATATTTGGCAAACTAAGAAATTTCAGAAATTCATAGGTCTGTAGAATAGGGTGAAATCATTGTGTTCCTAGATTAGCTTTTTTCTTAGAAATGCTTATAATAACAAAAGACACTCTAAAGCGTAATTGTTTAAAATTCAGATTCACAGAGGCTTTGAGAAAACAATTATGCATACATTTTCAAACTTACAAGTATATTCAGCACCCGTTTGAGTAGGTCTCTAGGAAAGTAAAAGTGAACTTTTGTCCTCCAGACTTTCATGCTCCCTGTAATTATAATGATTTACAGTCTTTTTGTGGAAAATGTGCACTTTGAATGTCAAAGGAAACAGTGGCATCTGCCAGAGCATGGAAGTGTACTGTTCTTGCCAATCTGCTGAAGTGAACATGCAGAAGTTGAAAAAATTGAATRTGCACAGTACCCTGTTTGCACATAATTAAAAAGTTGAACATGAAATCTGTTCTGGTTGTGGTACAATAATGACGAGTCAAGGAGGCAATCTTTGTACTTCTTTTGCTAGGATGATTACAGTAAATAGCTTCTTTTTAAGGATGTCTGAATAAACAAGTGCAAGCCTGAGGCTTTCTGGCTTGTACTCCAGGTTAGTCTATGTTGAGTAAACTCGGGTGTGCCTATGCTGCTTGCATAGGTGGAATCCCCTTCCTGCAAGAAGCACAGGATTATCAAAAAGGCCATTAAATGTCTCCTCGTGGACGGTGTAAACTAGATCTGGTAGCTGAATTGCATTAGATTCAGAGATGCACTGCAGTTTTTTCTTAATGTTTTCAGTTGCTCTGATCAACACTAGAGGGAGCTGAATACTTAAATTGCTGTTTTCCATTAATAAATACTGCAGTGGGATATGGCGAGATTTTGTCTTCCCCACGCCATTTTTTCCTACAGCTGCCAAATTGGTATTTAAGCAAAATTACCAAATTCTATGTGAAAGCCACCACTTAAGGGACTGGCAAGACACTGGTTTATCCAAGTTATTTTTAATAGTAGAAGTTTAGCATAGCAATATCAAGTGATTCTTCTTCTTTAATCGTAATGGTAATTTTGTAATGAGTGTGTTTAAAATCTGTTGGGATTTGAAATTGTAAAATGGTAAAGCAGTCACAGAGGTGCTAGGAGAATAAATTGGATCATGTCTGGAAAGTTATGTGAAAATGAAGAGCATGTAATAGTGCTGTGGGCATCCATCAGTCCCTTCCGCTCCCTGTGCGGTTCCATAATGACACCTTAATTTCTAAACCACAGAAGTGGGAGAACATTGAAATGAGAAGTTGTGGGGGGGTTTTCCCTTTACAAGAATAGCTTTAAAAAAAAAAAAAAAAAAAAAAAAGGTGGGGGGGCGGGGCCAGGGCAGGGCAAAGTCCTCCAGAGTTGCAGTCTTGCTCATAGTCTTACTCTTGAGTCCATGCCATGCCATGCATCCTGGAGATACTCTGGTAGCACTCTTCCTCGCTTACCATGTCCAGTGTACTGGCTGCTCACCAGCAGCCTCCATCAGTAGTTTGACAGGTCTGAAGAGTTCTGGGTCTGGTCGGTAGAGCATTGCTGTGTTGCTGCAGGTCAAGTACCAATAACCTGGGCTTCGAGGAGTTGCCTCAGCAGTAATACCAAGGCAATGAAAATAGAAGAGACTATCTAAAAGTGGAAATAAAGTATAGAAGGAAAAAGGGCTTGTACTCTCCCTGCAAGAGTAGAGGCAAAGTAGTCTTTGATTTCCTTTCTTTATAGTTGCAGCCACATTCRTAACTCCTGGAGTTCGTAAATGGGAGAAAGTTCCTTCACTGTTTCTAAAAGACTTTTCAAGAGGGGAGGCTGTCTTTTGAGACTTACTTACCTGATGATTCCAAGTCTTCAACAAAAATCTTTATCTTGGGATTTCAGTTACTACGTTTTTATATTACATATGAGCACAGCTGCAACTTAAACTATAGTGTGACTAGTGGCTACCCCAAATAAAGGTGCCTATTTATGCAAACATCTCTAAATTGAACAAAACCAAGCAGAAGTTCAAGCAGCTTTGTCATTTCAGTATCTTTTGAACACATGCGACTCAAAATCGCATGGCTGAATCTCAGTAAGGCCTTGCAGTTCTGTAACACTGTATAAAAATAGTTTGGCATGGTTCCTCCTTTTGAAGAACGTCTGGAAGACAAAATATGATGTGTGAATGAATGAGCAGGCAGGAATTGCAGCAGAGGGCAGTTCTGCTTGCCGAAGATGTGGGAAGTTGCATCTTTTTGATGTGCTGTTTTTCCTTCTGCTACTACTCAGGAAACCTAACCAACCAAATTTGAGTGCTTCTAATTTTTTGGTACCTGAAGAAATCGTGGTAAATTAAACATCAAGTTTCAGACAGAGTTTTGCTTAAACACTTTGTGAGGCAAATTCAGTCTTTTTAAAATACCTTGTTACTGGTACTTTTTTATAATTTCTACAGTGCTATAATGGTATCCATAGTCTGTGAAACTGATCCCAGTTTATATGAATTAGTAATTTAACGGATGAATGAAAGGCTGTGCAGAAGTTGAAATGATTGTTGGGTTTATTTAATTAAATACTTCTTCATTTTTATAGAAGGTGATTATTGCTTTGAGCAGTGTTATCTGCTCATATGGTGATATGTAATAGTATACCTACCTTTAATGAAATAAACTCCTTAAATTGTATGAATTTGATTGAGTCTTCTGCTACTTATGTTCTTTATAGCTTTAAAAAGCTGTGGTTTAAATGCTAACTTCATCGTTTCTAAATTAGGTCTCCCCATGCCATTTTCCTTACAAATAGTAAGCAGTGTTAGAAGCTGAGCTAATGGTTCTGCACCATAGTTTAGGGATAAAATGGCATACAATCCAGCCTCTGTGATAAATATAACTGATGTTTGCCAGTGGTATTGCTTGCAGTACTTTCTGGTTTAGTTTCATTTGGTGTCTCCTGCTATGACAAAAACACTGGATTATATTCCAATCCAAGTAGCAATAGAAATCAAAATCTTGATGCTTATCTAGCATATGTAGTGCTCTGTATTGCAGCAGTCTCTCTGAAATCCTCTTCACGCCACCTGTTTTACAATGGTTAGGCTGAATACAATGCAAGGAAACATTTGTTGTTGATTTCTGGTAGTCGTTCTTGTAGATTGGTTGGGTTCTTGAGGAAGATTTTTACAGATTACAGCTAAATTTTGCATGGTCATCTGTTACGTCGTATGACTTTCTCATTGTATTTGCTTGTTGTCTGTAATTGGTTTGTTCTGTTTTCAAAAATACAACACTTCCTGTCTTATGGCAGAGATTTTCTTGTGAGGTGACTGGAAAAGCAATCTGTAGCAATGTTTTTGTCTGTATTTTCCCAAAAGAATACTAACTTTCATCTTTATCTGATGTTGCCATGTGAAGGGTAATAAAGTAGATAAAATGGGACTTTATGTATTGCAGCTTTACTGGTACACCAGAAGGCCAGGATGGAGCGACTTCAACGAGAACTTGAGATTCAAAAGAAAAAGTTGGATAAGCTAAAATCAGAGGTCAATGAAATGGAGAATAATCTAACACGAAGGCGCCTGAAAAGATCGAATTCTGTTTCCCAAATTCCATCAGTAAGTTGAAACGTCTGTAGGCTATAAACCTAAACCACAAGTGTGGTCTGTCACAATAAATTAAAGGAACAGTTGCTCATATATTGACAATATACTAGTGACAGGCAGTATAGCTAGAATTAAACTGGTAAACAGTGTCGTTTAGAGTAAAGACTGAATATGTGTTACTTAACCACAGCCTTTCAGTTCACTAATTGCTTTGTGAAGCGTTGCTTTTAAAGGCAGTCACAAAAGGTTTGACCTGGTGGTCCTTCCAGATGTTCTTAAAGGCATGATCACCTGACATTTCAGACTACAACTTGATACTCATACTGCTTTCCACACAAAGTATTTTTTGGTCTTCATGCATATACCAATCTCAAAGAAACTGATTAATGCACCAGTCTTCAGTGCCAGAAGATCAGCCATTGATCTGGTGGACCATTGGCTGTGTCCTGACCACAATCTGGAGTTGTTCAGTCAGATCTGAAGTCTGATGAGAGAGAATTCAGTGGGTCTGAAGGCTTTTTGTAAGATTATGCTTGGATTAAAAGAAAGGTCATTATACAGGAAGATTCTTTTATCTTCACTTCTGAAATAACTAAATGCTGTCTACCTATGAGTGAATGATAACTGATAATAAAATGGGAGAATTTAGTCTAACAGGCAGATTTATTTTTTCAGCTGGAAGAAATGCAACAGTTAAGAAGTTGTAACAGACAGCTGCAGATAGACATAGATTGCCTAACCAAAGAGATTGATCTTTTTCAAGCAAGAGGTACAGTATGTCTTAGTATATCAGCAACTGTAAATGTTGATTTTTTTTTTCTTTGTTCTTTCACTCTCTGCATGCATTAAAAGTGCCTGTGTTATAAATGGTTATACACACTATTTGCAAAATCATCACATTAGTTTGAGTGAAACCAAGAAAGTAATTGTCTTCTAAGCCTGTTGTTTTTGTTGGCTTTATGATTTTCCTAATCCCACGGTCATTCCTATCTCATACTTGGCTCAGAAGAGAGAAACTTGTGATGCTATTTATTTAATAAATGCTGCAGGGAAAAATCTGGTTATTTGAGTATCAAAGAAGAGGGAGTAGTTGTTTTCTAAATAATACAGCCATACATACGTGTCCATCTCTCTCTTGTCTTCCACTTCTGTCTTGTATCCAGCCTCTCAAGTTAGCAAATATAAAAGTACAGTTGTAACTTCCAGTATGCTCTCCTCCTCCTGCTTTCCTTGTCTGCAGGGACACAGCCTTTGGTCATGAAGGTGAAATTATGAGACAGCTGAGCCAATTAAAGAGCTGCCAACAAGAGGTCCCTCTCTCTTCCTGCTTCCCTCTCTTGCCACTTACTGTGCTCTGGCTCTATGCTTTTTAGAGCTTTTTAGCTTTTTAGACCCTTTGCAGATCTGATTCTGCTCACTAGCCAAGCAAAAAATGTTGCATTGCTGGAAAAGCTTGCTACAGCTAATGTGAGGGAGAGGCATGGGAACGGAGAATTGAGATAGTGAGAGGGAAGGGACTAATGCTTTTTTACTTGCAGCAGCACCGAGCTGTTAGATCAGTTCAGCCATGAGCCGTGGAAGTTCTCCTTCAGACAATGTACCTGCAGATAAGGAGGAAGTAGACTGGTGTACTGAATGTAATGCTGCACTGAAAACTTGACCTTAAATAGAATATTAAAATTGCATGTGATTTTATATCTGTTTGTTACAGTAATTTGGAGTTAGGAGTTCCTCTAAGTATTAAATATAAGCATATATAATATACTGCATAGTAGATAGCACATCTCTTTCAGTATAGTTACAATTTAGAAAAAGTCTCGGGTAAAATTTGCTAATAAAATGCTGTTAAATATTTAAGAGTGGCAGAAAAAAATATGTTTAAGGAGTTTGGTCTGCTGGATTCTGTTTCTGACTTGACTTTATATAGCATATTTTGGGCAATAAGTTTCTTCAAGTGTATTGTTGACATCACTAATATTTCACTCAGGTCTGTATTGACACCTTGATATAAAAGGTGATAAGTGAATAATAGTACTGTTTCAGTATTACTGCCAAAAAAACCTGATATGCTTTCCTACCCAAGTTTATTTTAAAAACTGCTGCACTTTCTTTTTTTTTTCTTTTTTTTTATTTTTAGGACCACATTTTAATCCCAGCGCTATTCATAATTTTTACGATAATATTGGATTTCTTGGTCCGGTGCCACCAAAACCCAAAGGTACTGTACTGGTAAAATTTGGATTTAATACTAGTATCTGGTTTGCATCTAATACCAAGTTCTATTCTATGAATCTAGTTTAAATGTTGATTATGAAAGAGATTACTTCAAAAGCATACAAACCTTGCATTTTATTTGTATTGGCAGTAAACATGCTTCTGTTCGCTCTTGTTTCCTTTCTATTCATCCATTCAGGAAAGAGAAGTATATTAAATGGGGTATGTTTAAAGATGGATAATATGTTGGGAGGTGGTTTAAGTAAATGGAAGCATCCATCTTTTTTTGAAAATGAGCATGAGATACATTGCTTAGGGATGAGTGAAACTCGCTTAGGTGACTTCATCATTGTCCTTGGTGAAGAGTGGATTTATTTACATGTTACCATAACTCAGTTTGGCTACCCTGACTGGACTTCCTGGCTACTGTAGAATTTGTATTAACAATTTACATAAAAGCCTCTTCTGACTTTTGTTAAATATAGTTTTAGRTAGTTGAAGAAGAAAGGAATGCTGCCCAATAAGGCAGTCAATATTGCTGAATTTAGTCTTCAACATTCTGCTTGTCATTAAGTTTTGCACATTACTTATTTTTTTGCCCTAATGGGATGTCAAACAAAACAAAATAATTGTCTCTTGCGTGTTACATAAAGCAGAGAGTGAAATTAACTTGTTTGCAACAGCATCATACTATGACCTATAGGCAGACCACCAAATGAAATAGATAATCCACTAATGTTTCTGTGCAGTCTTTCTGTCCAGGAAGTTCTCCACATAACATATGTGTGTGTGATTGGTCCTTGTAGTGTGCAGTAACTTGTTACAGAATCTCATCTTACGGATTTCTGACCATTCTGTATTTCAAAATGGTCTAGATAAATCGGATTTTTTTTGTCCTCCAGACTCTTTGTGACTTCTCCAAACTGATACTGTTCTTCATGCTTTATAAAGTTTTTTTTATCCTTCATTATCCAAGCTGTTAGTGAAAATACTGAGTAAAGTTAAATCCATACGCAGTCCTATTAGACACATTTTACAGCTGAACCATGAAGATTTTATCAGAAGTTCTGTCAATTATGTAGTTCCCTTTACAGTAAATAAAAACTAACCCATCAAAGAAGAAAATTAAAATTAATTTTCTGTGACTAGTTGTTAACATTTGCATTGACTCATCTTCTAGGAACTCACAAATTTAAGTGTTTAATAATTTGGTACAACCTATCTTGAAAAKGCAAAGTTAACCCTGACTGGTTTATAAACCTCTGAAGTCCCTCTTATCCTTTCTCTTTCTTTCCTTCTTTTTTAAAAAGTATCACTACTGTATCTTAGTCCTTCATTAACTTCAATTTTCAGTTCATTTTATTTTAAGTTTCAATTTAACTATGATGTAGGCTGTGACTTAAACCGGAATTACTACTGTTCACAAAAGAATGAAAAATAATTCTTTTTGCAGTTGTGATCAGTAGCATTGTACTTCCTGAAGCTGTCACTGTCATTTTGCAGCAGTTGCAATTGGCTAGTTACTAATGAGATGTTCTCCAGTTGAAATAATTGGCTAAAAGACTCTGCTGCAGTTGCCTAAACCGGGAACCCTTAACTTGAGAGGTCACTCTTCTCTCTTTTCTCTTTTCATCTTTTCTCTTTTAAAATAGTTGAGGGTCGTTGTCTAACACATCATGCAAAAAGATGCACTTGTATGCTTGGGATGATTACTCTATAGCATGACGGAGCTAGGCATTGATTTTGCTTTAGTGTATCTGACTGCTTATCTGGTTTGAGGAAGAACTGCTGATACTCATTCTAGAGTCAAAATGTTAAATATGTCAAAAGGTTACAGAGCACTTATTTCTTGTCATAATGAATTTTAGACTGCTCCATAGACCTCAGACTTCTAAATCTTGTGCATGTTTCCTGTGCTGATTAATTTCTAAATTTTATCTCCTTTTCATGCAACAGCTTTGAACTGAGACCAAAAGGGAAGAAAGCAGAGAGAAGGGATGGGAAACTTGCTTTTTATAGTTTCACCTTGTGCCATTTGGCTGACTTACAATCAAGTTGTAGTCAAGGGGGTGGTAAAAAGCTGCCTCTGTCACTTGTAATAACTGTGCTGTTCTCAGAGGAACAAGATAGTTCTCAGTTACTGGGAAAAAAATCATCTCAAAATTCTTTCCATGCTGTTCTTGGTTAGTAACTGCTTATCTTATCTCTTTCATGTCACAGATCAGAGGTCCATTGTGAAAACACCAAAGACTGTTCCAGACACAGATGAAGATGAGGGAGCTCAGTGGAGTTGTACTGCCTGTACTTTTTTAAATCATCCAGCCTTAAATCGCTGTGAACAGTGTGAAATGCCCAGGCATTTCTGAGCCAACAGGCCCGTTACCTTTTGGAAAACCATAGCAAACGTACAAGGAACTAGTCATTGGGGGGCAAAAAAAGCATTTATGCGTAGGATTTTGTAAAATTGAAGGTGTGACGAGACGGTATTTTGCTAATGTTAAATGTCAGCCCACAGAGCTAGTAATACCTCAGTGTTGTGTCACAGGCAGTTGAAATTGATCGGCTGAAAGGTAATCTGCTGAAAGACTCGGTTGCCAGCTGCCTAAACCATGTACAGTATTACCAGTATCCCAGTAACACACACCATGTTCAGTGCTTGGGTGTTGCCCATCCTCTTCTCTGCCCCAATGTCACTACTGAATTTTGACAGGGGAAAGGAATAGAGTGCTAGCATTTTTGTTTTCAGAGCTTTCAGTGAAACACTACATGCACAGAGGAGATCTAAAAGGAACAAGGTTTAACTATTTAAACTGTTTGCTGCCACACAGTGCCTTTGATAAAGGGAAGAACTTCACAAATCAGTGGTACTCTTTGCCTTGTCTTCCCTGAAAACATCTCTGTGAAGCCAGAAATCAGTACAATCACATCTAAAGATGAAAAGGAAAAACTGCATGCGTTGTCTGTACAATACACACAGTGAAATACCCCAAAGCTTTTCCTACTGTACATAGCTCTAGAGCCTGCTTTAAGTGATTTCTTTTCTTCACCTTTATTATTTTCTTGTACTTCTGTATGTATAGTGTAATAGTCTTTTTGTTAACTTTCTTTTTTCCCTTTAAGTGATTAAGCACGATCATGTCCCTTTTTTTAAGCTTTTATCTGAGAGAAGCAATGCCTTAAAATAAGAGCATTAATAAGAAACTATGCACAAAATAGCTTTCCTCTGCTCATTCTGTACATTGCTCTTGTAAATGCTGATGATCTGTGAAGACCTGCAGATGCAGCGTGGTAAAAATGCAGGAAAAGTTGGAAGAGTTATGCATATAGTTCACTCTGTACACTGAGTTTTACGGTGGGTGACACAAGGTAGCATTTTGTCTGGTGTGAGGAAACTTTATACTAAGAAACTTTCAACCCACCAACAGATCAGCATCCGATTTAAGCTTGCTTCATCTGCTGGGTATCTTGCAGACTCCTGAAGAGAGATTCATTGGGGAAGTACATACAGTGCCAAAATCAACAGCAGCAGCGTCGTACAGCTTTGTTCAAGGACTTTAAATGCTTTCCTGTTTTGGCAGCCAGTTTCTAAACCTGACTTTGTGGTGAAGTCTCATATTTATAGAAAACAAGGATAGCAATATTTAGGACAACTGAAATAAAGGCTGGAAAAGAGAAATCAGACAGACTTGAACACTGAAGCAACTTCAAGCATCTCTTTATTTTGATGATCTTTTTTTTTTAAGGAAAATATTCACATGATCGGGGATGTATGTAACCAAGATCAAGAAAATGGAATTCCAGTACAGTATGCATGAAAGACGGCACGCAAAGAATTATGTAGCAGCACTTAGCGTGAGGCTGGAGGGAGTGCTAACAATGTAGCAAGAGACAAAGTAGACTGTCACCCACTGTAAACATTTGCCAGTGGACACTTTTATTAGGAGTTTTACAAGTGATCTATGTGAATGCACAGAGGCCTTTGTTTTGAAGGCTTTGCATTTTTTTTTATGTGGGAAGAAAATGCCAATCCCAGGTAATTAGGCAGTAGACCCAAAGCACTTGCATTCAATGCATTTTGTTTATAAAATGAGGCCTTGTTTTTCAGCTTCATCTGCAGTTCTATGTGAAGATTGACAAATCAGTTTTTACCTGTTTATTAATAAAACCTAATTTGGATATCTTGAGTTGATGGTTTTGTGATTTAGCTGGGTAAACTGCCTTTGTAACAGATAAGTTATTTATAAAAATTAAAAAAAAAATTATATTCTAATGTTTGGTTTTGTGATTTGTTTGCTTTTTCCATGCTGTGGAGCAACAGAATACTCAACGGAACAATAAGCATTAACAGTATTAAAAGTAGGCTGATTTCTTATGACCAGAGATTTAGCCTGGTCAATAGCTTTATTTAAGCCTTTGTTTTGTTGAATGTTGTGTCTTCCCTCCCATGCATTATTCTGTTTAATTCAGTGTTTAATTCTAATTCAGTAAGTGTAAGGAATGTATTCCATAAAGTTGCACTGACAAGATTGTGACCTGACCGAAGAACCATTCACTT
Organism: Phoebastria nigripes; assembly: GCA_035582835.1. Taxonomy (NCBI): domain Eukaryota; kingdom Metazoa; phylum Chordata; class Aves; order Procellariiformes; family Diomedeidae; genus Phoebastria; species Phoebastria nigripes. The sequence goes on from JAYKAV010001367.1 coordinate 784,764, forward strand.
AGTTATAAAGTAATAAGCTAGACACAGGCCCTTTTTAGTTCATGCTTTAAGGGTTTATGATTTTTAAAATATTTTTCTAATTCAAAATGGGCAACCACTTTTTCCAAGGTAATAGATGATATACTTTGTGTACTGTTAATATAAGCACAGTTTAAGGATTAATATGGTTAAACTGTATTTTGATGCTATGTATATGATAGTGCTATGAGATGTGGAGTGTTCGTGGACGTGTCTTTCCCACTTGGACCCTGTCTAGACAAACATCTGGTATGTGGAGTTGGGCTTTCCTGAGATGCAGTGATGCCATGTAAAAGCCCTTCAGGAGGCATCTATAAACAGATTAACTACAGATCCAGCAAAAGCATACCTTAAAACACAGATTGATCAACTGGGGTGCCTTAATCTGCTGTATGAAAAATAGTGTTTGGAGTGAGGAGGGCAGCTGTATTTAAAAAGCAAACAACAAACTCCAATCAGCTGTGGGGTGGAAAAAGCATGGTTGGGGAAATAAGTAAAATGGAATTCTGCTCATCCTATCAAATGCGTAATTGATCTTTTCCCTGCATTTATATGAGTGTTTATATTCTGAAGGGGAAAAAAAGTTAGTATTTACATCCTAGCTCCAGCTAGCGTTGCAGAGCCATCAACACATTCTATGAGAGTGTATCAGGCAGTATTTTCAATAACTGATCCTGGAATAGTGGGACAAGAGAAATGACATCTCCAGTGTCATCTGTTCCACAGACTTTCACCTTCGGGGGTTTTATGTTCTTCCTGTATTTCGGGTCACGTATATCATTAGCTCTTCCTTCAAGTTGATACCAGTATATTGGCATATCACTATTGTATGTTTTTAAAGGGTAGGTTTGTAAGGGTTTAAATTTTGAAGGATGAAATAGAACTAGATTTCACTGCTGAATTTTCTTCTTTTTCCTCACAGAAGATAAATATAAAAAATGAAACATCTGCAGTAAGGTTAAATTAGGTATTGTGAACATCAGTAGTTTAGCTTGGATGCTGGTTTATGACTTTACATTTCTGTACTTTGTCAGGGATCTCTCTAATTGTAAAAAAAAAAAAAAAAAAAGATTTCACTCTTTAGCAGCAAGGGAGAAGTATACTTCTTGGCTTTTAGAGATGCTCCTGTTTCTTTTTCATAATATGTGAAATATTCATCACTTGGTCAAGCTTCAGAATTGGGATAACTTTAGAAATGCAGGCAGAGAAACTGAGACAAAGAGCTGGTGACCAGGCTGCTGTGTCACGTCAGCTCTGTGGAACTGACTTCAGATCACATTGCTAGCTTTCTAGATAAATGAGAAAAACATTCGTCTTCTGCAGTCTCCAATCAGTAGAGCTATTCTCTTGCCCAGGAGTATGGTTATGTGTGGCACCCCTGAAATTCAGATTAATTGTGAGATTTGATATCTTCAGTCTCAAGCTAATGATAGATCGATTTTAAAACTGCACGGTCGGTATTTGTGCCTGTCTGTGTATTTGTTTTATTTGTGTGAGCTTAGTCAATTTTATGATCTTAAAATGTCTACCTTCAGCGTATTTTGTAGATGCCTAGGGAGAATACATTTTTTCATTTTAAGAAAAGTATCCTTATCAGTATTGCATTTCTTCAATCAAATTCCTCTACCTTGAATGTACATTGGAGCCTGGACACAAATTAAAGGAAGACTTGATTAAAGATGTTGAACAAGCATTAGGAAGAGAAGGAAAAAAAAAAAAAAAAAAAGCCAAGTATTGAAATCTACTAGTATTTTACCCTTTTAAATACTACTACTTTGGTATTCTAAAATGGGAGTATTGCTATAAAACAGTGGCAGAAACTTTTCAATACAGTTAACTAACAGCATCTATAGTGTAGCTTGTGAATCCATGGCAGCTCTTACTAATCCTTAGTTCTGCCCAGGGAAGTGGTGGAGTCACCATCCCTGGAGGTATTTAAAAGACGTGTAGATGTGGTGCTTAGGGACATGGTTTAGTGGTGGACTTGGCAGTGCTAGGTTAACGGTTGGACTTGATGGTCTTAAAGGTCGTTTCCAACCTAAATAATTCTGTGATAGCAAGAAAATGCTTTAACATACTTTATTTATTTTATTTCTCTCAATTATTTGTTAAAAAAATCCTTGTAGTTTGAACAGAAAATACAAATTAGCTTTAAACTTTTGATTCCTTTCATTGGTACAGAGTAGAATGATTACAGTGCCTTCCTTTTTCAAGCCTGACTGCTTGAATAGCTCTTTTATTGCTGACTTTGAGGAACAGTTTTTGATTTTATGTAGTCCAAAATGCCTTGTGAGGCTCGTATTTTGTGTAAACTGCTTAAAAACGACTGGAGAGCGAGAGAACAGGAAGAGTTAGTATGAAATGTTTGAGGGCTTCAGGCTCCGTGACAAGCTTAAGTGCTATAGGAACACTTGGGAATGATGATGAACATTGAGAATGATGCAATCAGACTAAATTTCGACTTTTTTTCTTTTTGATACAATTCTCAATGTTTTTTATTTGTTTTTCTTTGAGCAGTTCTGTATCAGTGATACGCTTGCTTCCACAGTAGAGCTTCTCAAATAGCGCCACCTTCAGAGGCAGCACTGGTAGAACTCACAGAAGTGGTTGCTTCAGTCATGAAGACATGTTATTCCCAGCAGTGTAAGTGGATATAATTATGTCTTCATCAAATATGCAGATATTTTTAATATTTAACCAAAATGTAACAATCTTCAGCCAGTGCAATGCTGCTGCAGGTGTGAGTTTAGCTGACTATTTTTCCCAGTGTCCCATTCTCTTCATTGATTTGTTGCAGATATCTATGTGTAGTTACAGAAGACTTTGAGCCAAAATGATTGATGATSTACATGGGTTCAAACTGCCTATTATTTGCAAGTTTATTTAAAATAATAAAACACTATCGTATTGCATGTGAGTGCAGATTTTGAAGGAGAAAAGTAGTGTATCAATGTGGGTACTACTCAAATGAGCAATTTGAGATGCTTGTATAAACCTAATTCCATTTTTTATGGATGTGCATTGTGTTATGGCTTTAAATTCTGTGACTGCATGCTGTTTTCCACACCGTTTATAGGAGCACAGTGCCAATACAATTTTGATGTAGTTGATTTGGTAACAAATGGATGGAGGAAATGTATATTAAGCATTTTTAATGTGGTTTTGTCTTGGTAGATATCAGCAGACCACATCCATCCTGTGACTGATAAGCTTTGCCTAAATTCAAGTTGTGGTTGAGATCCAGGGCTAAGAAATACAGTGATGGAGACATAGAGGAAATGGACTAAGGAATGCTTTGTCGTTTGTTATTCATATGCAGAAGCAAGTGGTGTTGCTTTTCTTGCACCCCACTGTAACATGCAAACTAAAATGTGGCAAACATAAGGCCTCAAAGCTGAAAAGGCTGTAAACGTTGGAGTCAGGAACTTGGAACGTAGCATCCATAGCATGCCTGGCTGTGAAGACTCGTCGTGTTTGGTCTGTGGTAACTTAGAAGTCTGTTGGTACAAGTAAATGCATTTATCGCATCGTGTAGCCTGTCATCGCGGGATTCCTCGTTTTTTGTGGTGGTTGAGTTGGTTGATGTGTTATGTTCCTGGGCATGATGACCAAATGTGTTTCTATCTCATGACTTCTTTGCAGACTTGTACAATACGGTGCTAAATAAGGTCAGCAGAAGAACAGTAAGGTTAGGGAACAGCAGCATCAGAGTATTCAATTTACACGCATTTTGACAGGAAAGGATGGCCGACTTGTCAGGCTTGCTTCGGAGGCAGCGGGAGGTTCAGTCTGCGCAGGAGGTACCCAGAAACAGTTCAACGCAAAACTCATTTCCCGTTACATCAGAGAAATGCGGGTGTCACCGCTGTGTATCTGCTCACGTGACAGCCATGTCTCCATCGCGTGCCGGGGTCTCACGCTTGGCACGTTTGGTTATGTGCCAAGGAAAGGTTCACAAGGTCCTCCTAAGAAAAGGACAGTGGGAAGCGAGTCCCCAGAGTGCCTTGTCTGGCTGGTACGCAGCTGCTTACCCACGGCAGAGGAGAGGCGCCTGCAGGTAAAATGGGTTCTTCTGCCTCTACGGTTTTGGATGTTGGATGCTTTTTCCTTAAAATAGACACTTGATAGTCTCAAAAGGAAGGTCAATCCATCACTAATTCTGGATTAGCTTTTTACCATCATACTACAATAATAAACTCTTAGAAGTGGCGTTTTCTAATTAAGGTAGTAAATCTAGAAGCGAGTTCAAAACAGGTTAGTGAATATTGATAGTTCTCATGATGTGACAGGAAATGTGTGTTTCAGATGAGTGGTTGAATGTTTGTTTGGAGTGAAAACTTGATTATGAAAATTACCAGCCCAAAAACTTCAAATAAAGAATTAGTTTTATAGTGGCTTTATATTTATGTTGATCTAAGATTATAAGCAAAGCAATGTTTGTATATACGGAATGTCTCTTATCAGCTGATACTAAAAAAAAAAAAAATCATTTACAAACACTACTCATGGTAGCAACTCTGTACTTCATAGTTAGCTGTAAATTGTAAGTTGGGGAGCCCTTTTTTGGTTCTTTATTATTTTTAATATTTGGCATTTCATGTGTTGTATCCTGGGTAGAACATAATTGGACGGATAGATTTATTTTTTACAAAATCTTTTCTCAGTTTTGCTTTTGTTGTTTGTTTTTGTTTTGTGTAGGTCAAATTTCCAGAATGACTTGCTTAGTGTCTTACAGTGTTGTAATGGAGGCTTCCTGTCACCCAGTCTGGGGAGCTGCTGTTTGGAAGAAAGATGCAGAAGATACTTGGATGCATTGTGCCCCTTCCCACTCCTCCGGTTACTGTGGGCTGGAGCTGACTGGGAGCCTGTGGAGAGTAGTGAAAAAGAGTGAAATGCCACACAAAGGCATTTGGCCAAAACTAAGTTTGTCTGAAGGGACCTGTTAGAGAGGACAGGGAAGGCAAATTGAGAAAGTTGTAAGAACCACCTTCTTGTGCAGCAATTGAAGCAGCAGCAGGTCCAGTGCTTCTTTCTGCTGGAAGATTTATGACACCACTTTAGGGTTTGTACGCTTCCTCTCATGTATAACCTGTAAAGACATCCTAAAAATAATAGATGTTTTCTCACAGTCTTTATGTTGCAATAGCATTTTTTGCTGCTAATGGGGGCGGAATGGGGCAGGGAAATAGCCAAAGGATCACAGAAGATACTAAATAAAAATTGTAAAGATACCACAGGTGCCAGTACCACCACAGTGATTGTTTCTCAGCAGTATTACTGTGTCACGGGCTTACTTTCTTAAAGATGCTCTGCTCTGGTGACATGGCAGCTCTGCTCCGAGCAGCGTGCAGAATGTGAACCCACGATTTTGCTATTCCCTGTGCCTTCTTTCATCTCTGTCTTTTCAGCTTTCCTTTTTCCCCTTTCTAATTAAAGACTTGAACAACCGCTCAAGCCAAATTTCCTACGTTTTGTTGCAGCTATCCGGTAGCTACAGTGAAAATTTGGATTAAAACTGGGATGTGTCTTCTGTTTTCTTTCATGAGCCTTTTCCTTCCCTGTGTTTTGGGGCCAGAAATCAAATATAAATACGACCTGAGGAAAGGAAATACCGTCTTCCGACAGACACCTGACGCAATTATGAAGAGATTGTCATGCGGCGTCTTTTCTGTCTGCAAGAATCACTTTTTGGTAGCCAAAGACTACAGATTAAAATTGCTGTCATAGAGAGGATGTTGGATGCTGTCATTGGGTATTCAGCTTGAAGTCTGAATGTGGTTTGATGCYGTGTCACAGACTTGTTTGGTGGTTTGGAGAAAGTTGCCCAGCTCCCCATCTGTCTGTTCCACGGCAGCAGTATGACCTTTCTCATTTTTGCAGTGTTTCTTGTGCAGTTCCCCTGCAACTGTGAAAGCATTTGGAGGTGCATATCTCTTTTCACATCTTCTATCCATGTTCCTGAATGTTAAGGTTTTCAAGAAGTGGGTCTGTGTTCTAGAGGTTCATACTATGCCAGTGCAACTAAGCTGCTGCTGTACTTAAGTAAAAAAAAAAAAAAAAAAAAAAGAAAAGGCAGCATAACTCTTGGCTTTAGAAACCCTTCCTAATCCTTGGCACAGCTGCCCTGTACATGAGAAAGAAAATAATGTCACGTTAGTGTTTTTTGAACTGAAGGACATGACAAAAGCTTTCCCTCTTTAATAATGATTTGTAATGTGGTTTGTTTTTTTTTTTTTCTGCTGAGCTTGATACTTTTAAATTAAATTGTTTAGGCTTTTCGAACCCCTAAGGAAACCAAGTGCTGCACTGCCTGGCCAGTGTTCTGGCCCTCTGAGCTTCACTTCTGGCCCTGGGACTCTGGACTGCATGAAACAGAACAGCCAGCTAGCAAGGGCTGAGACTACGTTTCCTTTTGTTAATGGACCCTACAGCTGCCCCAGGGGATGGCACCAGGGAGTGCTTTTCTGCCAGCCCCACAACCCTGGCCATCAAGCTCCACATTCCAAACTTATCAGTAGTTTTGCTCTGAAAACCAGACTTTACCATTTTTTCAAGGCAACCGTGATGCGTTCCAGTTCTCAATGCTTCCTGAAGCAACAGTAGAGTTGGGTGATGGAGAGAAATACTTTACTACTCACATGATTTACAATTGCACCCAAAACAACTGTCAGGCATAGCTGTGCCATGTGATGCAGTGCTCGAATACCTCCTGCCCGCTTCGAGAGCCCAGCTGTGTTCAAAGTGGATATAAAGATAAGTAACGTGCCAAGGTATGTCTTACGTAGTTTTGTTGAAAAGTATATCATCCATCTCCTGATCTATTGCTTCGTGTTGGTTTTTATTTTCTTTCACTTATTTGATACTCTCCTATCTTTTCATCCTATTCTTTTCCTGGACTAATACCTGTATGCTGATACCAGGATTGAACCTATTGATTTTTGAGTGCATACAGCCGTTTTAGTTCAAGACTTGCATCAGCACCTAGATCTCACTTGAACATCAGTCACCCCACAGCAACCGTGCTTTTCTCTTGGTTTTTAAAACACCTTTATTAGTCCTAGTACTGCCCCAGAAGGTGGTAGGCTGCTACGTGGTGATTTCAACTCACTCAATTTAATTTCACGTGTGAAATCCATCTTATGAGACTTTAAGACAAAATGCATTAGTAATGCTTCAGAGCAGGGATTGCATCACCCCCAGTTGGAAGTGTCCTCCCTACTAGTTTACAGGGTTGTACTCCGTGATGCTCCTGTTCTCTGTGGAGCTATTAACGAGCCGTTAATCCTGTGTTTTGGCATCAGAAGGGCACACCCTCTCTAGGGGTGACAGGGAATGGCTAATCTCAGCATCGCCCACTGTTTGGTCACAGCTGCCATTTTCTAACTAGTGTGGAAGGGCTTCTAATTCTGAGGCCAAAAGCAAGATGTTATCAAGTGTTGATTAAATTAATTTTTCTTCTGAATTTTGATTGTATGACTAGCCAGGTCTCAGAAAGGTGACACAGCTCATTTCACAGTGCAATTGGATTCTGCTGTTACTACCATAACCTTTTTTCTTTTCATCTTTTTTAAGAGCAAAAGCATTTAACTGCAAACTTATAAAAGGCCGACGAGTAAAACACACCAATGAAGAAGTGATGGACAAAGGCCTGAGGTAGGTGGCGTAAACTGGATTGCTCAGAGGCTTGTTTTGTCTGTCATTGGTCATCTGTCAGCAACTCCTGTGTGATCCTCTAAAGCAACAGCCATCGCTCATGTTTGAAAGAGTTGTCTTCTGCGGTGGTCTTTACAATACTGCAGGGCTTGAGGGTGTTGAGCTACAAATCAGCCCTGTACCTGCAGTTTCTGTTGCCTGCTTCTAGGTATTTTTTATGTGGTGGTTTGAGAGCGTGCCTGCCAGCTGTCAGGACACGGGCACAGTTCGTTCTCCCTGCATGTCCTCAAGCAGTAATGCGAGCCAGTGTGCTCGCTGACCTTTTCCAGATGTTTTTTCATCAGCCTCTGATATCGGGGCTGTTGGAGTTTCCTTTCCCTGCCTTTTTAGCCCTTTCCAGTCTGGAGTAGGTAAGCCTGGTGCAGTGTTGTGAGGGGTTATACTGTGGTATGGTCGCAGAGAGCTCCCAAACCSTCTATTTTGTCGTTCTCTCTTGACTTTCCTGCTAGCATATGTGATGGTGCAGGGCTTGATGTAGTGCACACGAGCTGCTGAGTCAGCCCTGAGCTGGCAATGTTTTATTGTACTCTTAACCCCATATAGAGCTGTCTGGTCCCTGAGCGGGCAGGAGAGGAGCCGGTGTTTCCTGCTTTGTTCAGAATCACGCCAAGGCCAGCCTGCGGGAAGCTTTGCTTTCAGCAGTGTGCAGCTTTCAGCACAGATTACCCTGCACTTTGCATGCCGTGTGCCAACGAGCAGCGTTTCCAGGCAGGGCCACAGCAGCACCCTTGGCAATGTTCCAGCAAAATCCTGCGTGCAGCCTGGGTCGTGGGTTCTTTCGGGTCCCAGCTCTGTATCAGCGCGATGTAACCTGACTTTGTGCAGGGCATATATACATCGCAGCACTGTCTGTCCTCTAGAAGATTTGCTCTGGAAGTTTCCCCAGTGGATTTATATAGTTTAGAATTTAATACCCTGTACAACTCAGTAGTTTTTCAACTTAACTCTTTAAGAAATCAGTTATAATTGAGGCATATTTGTTTCTGATTCCTCTTGCAGTCTTTGCTTTCACCATGGCAATCTCTTGAGAGCAATTTTACTAAAAATATGTAAGTGTAAAAGTTTCCTGTTAATTAGATGTGTGCAAAAAGGATGGGGTGTCTTTTGTTTTTACGGATTCTTGTACATACGTGTAACTTTTGTAATATTATTACTAATGACTGTTATGCAATTCTGCCTTGAAATGGGACAGAAACTGCGTTTTCCAGAACATAAAGACGACTACATTTTGAGCTCTGCTGGGTACCACAGATGCAGTATTTAAAGCGGGCCTGAATCAATGAAAGTGAGGATAGCACCGTGTTGGGAATCAGCTGCCGGCCCGTGGGCAAATACGGGCTCCATCAAGAGGATCAGGAAATCCTGCCTTCAAGCCAGCGTTGCTGCTGTGCCAGGGATGCGATAGCAGGACCCGAGGGGGTTATTTGTGCCTCTGGCAAGGAGCTTAGAAACAAGGCTGCAAGCAGGTTTCAGGTAGCTGTGAGCTCGAGCTTGTATGTGCTGTGTTGCACAGCCCGCCTCCGCCTGGCTAGTGGGGAGTTTTATTTTTGGTTTTAGGAAGATGTGGGTGCACAAGGCAGCTACCTGGCCTTGGGCAATTGTACAGCTGTGGTGACCCTGCTCCCCAAAAATGCAAGGAAAGAAGGTGTAAAAGGAAGGCAATAGGAAATTGTGGCATTTTGAATTGCTTTGGAAGAAGCTTTCTTTTCTTTTTCCCCTTGATGCTGCCTTGCAGTTGCATGCCTGGAATACTTGGTGTGTATCTGCCTAACTCGTGATTGACACATATGCAAGAGAATAAACTTAGTTAGTTAAAATCCCCTGTGTTCAGATTGACCAATAATGTCCAAAGTACACCTGGAAAGACTTTAGAGATAACGTTGGTAAGGCAACGCTCTCCGGACTCAAAGAGAAAGTGGTTTTCCAATTAATTTCTGTCTAAGGGTTGGCTGTGATACTTAYCCAATTGGCAAACCTAGTTTCAGATTTCAGCTTTAAAATATAATTGGCAGCTCAGCAAATTCATAAAATTGATCCCCATTCACACTTATTTTTGGCTTGCGTTAAGAATGTGCCAACCTGGAACTCTAAACTTAACCCCGAGTGACTTTCCCGGGGCTGCTGCCCTGAAAGGGAAGCCTGGCAGCAGCGCCTGGGCCCCAGCCAAGATAAATCCTGAGCCACTGATGTCAGGGCAGCCGTAGCTTGAACCACAGGTGAGGGGAGAATAAAATGATGGAATAAAGGGTGGGTTTTGTAAAATGCCCCCTTTCTGAAACCCATTATTCAAGTTGACCCCACGTTTGCCTCTCCCTGCTCSGTGGTCTGACGGCATGCAGCAGCTTCTAAGACCGTCTGAGCTGCCTTGCACGCTTTTAGGGCCATTTAAACACAAGACACATGCTAAAGTTAAGACGCAGCATAAATGCTTAGCAATGCAGTGTGTTTCAGCTCCATGTATGAAGCAGCAGCAGCTAGCAGAAGGCGGCAGAATCAGTTCAGCCGGTGTGATCAAGCCTCGCCTGTGCGCACATGAATTTCTTTCAACCTGCGGGAGCCTCTCCGGCCAGGAGGCCCAGGTGAAGCTGTCTTCATGTCGAGCAGAGCTGAAACTCCACCGCGCAGCCCTCCAACGCGTGCCGCCGTGTCGTGTCGGTTCTGTTCGACATACGGATGAAGGGCACGCAACCCCTGCTGATGGGATTTATGCGAGTGGCTGGGACTGGCTCGTGAAAGTCAGCCCTGGAGCAGCAAATCCTGTTTCTAGTGCTACCACATTGACACCTTGTGGTGGACTTGGCCATCATGTTTTTTAAAAAGATATTATTGGTGTATGTCTTACAGATGTCAATTGCTAGACGTTTCCTAGAGGCATTCTACTTGGCTCTTTATACTTTTTCTTTCAACAACTCTACTTAAGCTCCCTTGGACAAATATAAATATTAGAACATCAAACAGCAAAGCGCAGAGGCTGACCTAAACCAGTCTCCCAAATACCATCCCTGGTTGCATATGCAAGATCATGAAAGATGAACAGAAGTAACCACTGGAGAATATTTTTTCTACTTTTCTACTCATCTAGAACTTGGATTCTCTGCCCCTTTTTTCCATAATATTATGTTATTTTGACTTCAGCTTAAAATGCTACTCACTTCCCCCCTCCCCCTTCTGCAAGGCTTAAATATGACCTGTGTAACTTAAGATGCTCTAAAGGTTTAAAGATCTTGCATCTGCTTCTTTAAATGAAGCCAGGGCTCCAAATCCACCACATGTCATATATTACATTATGAGCAAAAGGATATTCAGATGCTGAAGTTCTTCTCCGAGAATGTTTCCCTGCTGGAAATAACATTTTTACAAGCTTCTGTATTCCCTTCAGTCTCTTCCTAACAGGACCGCCTGTGGGGAGAACTCGGTATTTCTCATTCCGATGATAGTTTTGAGTAACATTTATAATTGTCTGCCAACGGCTGTGTATTTTTTGGCAATAACAAATCATAGCCAATTTTGCTTCCCAGCTAAAATTTCTTTAGTACTGCTTTTGGAGTGGTGATTGGCTGGACTGCAGCCTTTGCCAGGCTATCGTGGTATTTATGCCTTCGGTTTCCCTGGAGCTGCAGAATGTGGTTTTATTTATGAAGTGCGTTTTGCCATTTACCATGTCAAGTGGTAAAAGCCATCATGTTCCTCTGTGCTTCTCCTGCTACCCCCCTTGGCAAGCGTTCGTTGCTCTTTAGCCCTGTTAGGCTGTTCTCATCTATCTGCAGCTCTTCTGCTGACAACAAGAGGATAACATTATTCCTGTAGTAAAACTAGGTCTAATCTGGAAACCAAATTGCCAGATGGTGACGGTATCTTTGTCTTGCCCTTGTGTTCAACGCTGTAGTTCATTCAGTTACTATAGTTGATACTGCTTCTTGTTTAGCAGTTTCCTCAGTTGTTTGGAGTCTCTGCAGAACGCATATTAAATTCAGCAAGCTGACGATTGCAGGAGAGCGCTGGACCCGGCTTTGCTCAGTGTTACAAGTATGCGGATGGATGGCAGCCACCCTTTTGAATCTTACTGTGCACGGCAGTACCTTTCCGAGGTTTATCGTACCTTACGTAACATACAATACTTGCTTCTACCAGCTCTACGTTTCTTAAATCTTGTTTAATACCTCTTTGGTCTTCTAAGAGAAAAATTTATTTCCGTTTATCTAGCTTGACTGTTTTTTATGCCATCCATGTTTTGCGCCTGGTTCTAGTTTATGGTTTTATTCTGCCATTCAGTGTCCTAATGCCCATTTGTCCTCTATGTGAAACCAGTAGTGTTAGGAACTCCCTCAAATGTACTATTTTGGTGGTGGTAGGTGGAGGATAAATGTTCCTTTTGCAGCAGGATTTAAGGTAGTTAAGAGCGTATGGTGGCTGAGTTTCTGCTAGCATCCCGTTTGATCCTTAGAGAAGAGAAAGCTGTACGAAGTCAGCACAAGCACGTGTGAATGTAACTTTGCCTCTGTTTCCTTACCCAACAGCTTTTGCTAGGAAGACTGCTTTAAGGCGGGATGGGAAAACAGCCTGAGCATATCAAGTCTCTGCCAGGCTAAAGGTATCCACGTCAAGGTTTTAACAACAACAAACACCAAAACCAAACAATATTATTTAAAAAAAAAAAAAAAACTGTGGAGTTCATGAGATG
>JAYKAV010001367.1:797195-819206 GCA_035582835.1 Phoebastria nigripes
AAAAAAAAAAAAAAAAAAAAAAAGGAGGAAAAAAAGAAGAAAAGGGGTGGGGGCCTGTGGTTTCTGTGGAGGTGGAAGGAGAGGGGTTGGGACAGGGAAGCGTTTTGTAAGTTGCGACCCACTCTGTAAAGGGCGCGATGGAAATTCTGAGCCCAGCAAGAAGAACAGGAGGAAGAAACTGTGGAAAAACTAGGGAAGCCGAGGAAATTGTGTGACACAGGGGAAAGCCAAAGAGGAGGAGCTGGCAGTGCGGTTACCATGAGCAGTTCTGATGCCGCCATTCATTGGCGGAGGCACGTCGTCTAATTTCCTCACTGCGTTCAAAGGCCTGCCAGCCCTGCATGCGTCATCCTAACTTTCTGGCTTGCCGCCTTGCTTCTGCTGTCCCCACAAATCGCTGTGTTCACAGCTTTGCTCCATTTTTATGTCACTTTGATTGCATTTGCCAAGTCAGCACATCAGCACATCTTACTAAGGAGTTGCTCCAAGCCTGCTGCAAGACTTCAAGGCAGTGAGCCCAACTCGGGGCGGAGAAGGGATGTGGCTAAAATGCTATAAAAATCCCTTTACTATCGATTGCAAGTCATAGCGCTTTCTTAATGCTAATGGCAAGTGGTGCTGTAATATTAAACTGTTCTTCTCAAGAGTTCAAAGCGTCCCAGTCCCACCAGCACATAGGAGGTAAATACTACAGCGGTCTTGTATGTATGTGAGTGAATGCAGAGCAAACGTACCCTGAGGCAGAGAAGCAAAGGGCTTACGGTGGCAGAGTGAATGAGTTACAGCTCCAGGAGCAAAACTGAGATGTTCCGACTCCTGGCTTGGGGAAAGTCCATGCAAAAGGTGAAAGATAATATCTGATTTGTTATCTTAGAGATATGTATGTAAAGTACCTGTGTCCAACGTAGGAGTCTGTCTATTAAAGGCTTTCCCCAGAGGCTTTGGCATTTTTTTGCCTTGCAGAGGTGGTCTGTCACACTTAGTGAAGTACAGGGCTTGCTTGTTCTTCCCTAGCAATCCAACATTTTTAAGGAGGAGAGCAGCTGTGAAATCTTTCTTGTTCTATTTAGTTGTTTGTGATCAGTTCAAATGTTTTGCTTATAAATTGTGTGCCAGCTCTTACGGGAAGCGAGTTAAAACAGTAGCAATACTTCTCAGAATAATTGGCAAAGTGTTTGATACAGAGCAAGATTATTATCTACTTCCTAAACCAACTTATGGCATCAATTTTTATGGTATCTAAGCTCACCAAACTAGTAGACTTGTCATCAATGTTCTGTGAGGGAGAAATTTCTATATTTAAGAAGAGGTGGGAGGAAGGTACTGTGAGCTGCCCAGGACTGCATCGGGTGCAGAGGACCAACCCTCTTTCCCCCTTTTTATACTGAGGAGCTGTTGCAGGGGTGACTTCCACCCAAGACCTTTCAGTGAAATATTTGTATCTAGTTTCCCTAGCCCCTCACAAAGGAGGATGTGTATGGCTTCCTAACTTTTCGGGAAAGGCTGAGAGTAGAGAAGGGAAGAGGAGCCTCTTTTATGACTGACTTTTTTTTTTTAAAAAAAATCTTAAAATGAATTTGGCAACTCTGTAAATCTCCCTTAGGAAAGCAGCCTGTCTCCTGGAGGATTGCTCCCACTGCTTCAGCCCTCTTCTAAAAGAGTCTTGACAACCAAAAAGCAAAGAACATCAAGGGCTTTCCCAGCCTGTTGGGATTTATGGATTCATTTTCAACTTGGCAGCAAGAGCTGGACTCGAATGCATCTCTGCAGAGATACCAAATAACAACAGCCTCCTACCCTGCCTGCGCAAAAGCTGCCGGCTCCTTTCTGTTAGCAGCCCCTTACCTTACCTCAGGAGCTGACAAAGCCAAAAAGAAATCCTCCTGCCTTGGAAAGTGCAAAAGGCTCTGCAGCAGAGAGTCCTGAGTCCCAGATGCTTGTGCTGGGGTGAAATAACAAAACAGTCTGTGCTTTCCGTGGGCTCTTGGCCAGCGGCAGAGTTCCCCTCAAGCAGGCAGTGACACAGCGCCGCTGCTGATCTGCCCTTCGCACAAAAGCTCCATGAGAAAAAACCCTCTGGTGAGCAGAAGAGCCAAGAGAAATCAAGATCTCTTTAGCGCCAAAGTCTGATTTATTTTCTCAGACACTTTCTCAGCAGATTGCACATTCTATGTGTTTTACTGAAAGATTCCCCAGTAAGACAGACAGAAATGAAAGAAAAATAAGTTATTAAACATCAAGAGAGGGCTTTGAACAACCACCAAACTCCTGTGCATCCTGAAAGGAAAAGGAGCAAAGTTTATGCACATGTCTCCAGCAAGCCGAGGGCACTATATAAAGGTAGCGTGCCAATTTTCCTATAGATTTTAAATGCTTTCTGTATTGAAATATGTAACATAYATTCCAGACATAAAAATAAATGTTGACATGTACGGTTATATCCTGCTCTGTGGCTGTGTCTATTATTTTTCTGAACGCTGTCGTTTGGGACTTGCTCTGTTTCAGTATGTGGAAGGTATTTTTCCACTCCGCATCGCACTTTCTCTGCGAGTGTATATATGTGTACAGCAGTATATATGTGTACAGCAGTAGTTGGGAAAGCTCTGGTGCAGGTTGTTAGGCAAGCCAATGAGCCTGGCCTTGCATAGGCACAATATAGGCACTTAAGCCATGAAATGCCTCAGGTCCCTTCAATGTGTTGTGTGGCGCGTGGCATATTTCAGCACAACTAACAATGGCAGTAGAGCTCAAGTACTTTTCAGCTTGAAAAAGCATTTCACAGGGCATTTATTCCATAGTTTTGTTTTAATGTCATTTCTAATCTTTATGTAATATGCAGTGGATAAATTTATAAGCCATTCTGGTGACCCAGTTATAATATATATATTATGACTATAATTAGTGGAAAATTCATGACATATGGAAAAAACTATCATGTTCTGTGAAGATAAATCATACCTCCAAACTCCAAATTAGAATTTCTTGGAGCCAACCACATGGCCATAAGAGATTGAACTGATACAGTATACTTATTTCCTGAAGATTCTTTAAACACCACTACAAAAAAAAAGCTGTTGGTGGTTTCCAGAGAGAAACAGGTCAAACTGTTACCACTTGCAAAAATGCATCATGTGATAATGTCACTAAAGGTAAATTACTACTCCTTAGTCACCTTTTCGAAAGCAAGAGAATTCAGAGCTGTCAGTGAGGGCCATGTTTAATTCCTGCCTGGGACCAACATCACCGATTGCACGTCAGAGAAGAACCTAACAGAGATACTGCAGGGTCAGAGAGTTTGTAAATCCCACCTGAATGTTGGACTTGATGAAGCAGCAGTGCTTAAGAGGAATGGGGGAAAGAAAAAAAAACAAAACAACAACAAACAAAGAAACAAAAAAAGAAAGAAGACAACATTATTCAGAGCCTAAAGTGTTCTAGATGACCATTTTATAATGTGTTAAAGCATTTTTAAAACATGTCATATTGACATACTTAAACTTTGGTATAATGCCAAAAACTTTCAGGATCAACCTTAATATTTGAATTATAACCTGAAGAATTCAGTGGAATAATGCAGAGATTAACAGCTTTACAGCTTACTGAAAATCAAACATGTCCCAGTAGAACACAGTTTAATGTTTGTAATCATAAATCAGCTGTATAATTGCATTATGGGACCACATTTGGTAATTAAGGGTTAATTCAACAATAGTTTTCTTGTTTGATACAACAGAGACTTTAAAGCTTCCCCCCCCTCCTTGGTATCATCTGTGTTAATTCAAAAACAAACAACCAACCCTGAACCCTCAGTCCACATCAGGACTTATATTGAAGATGTCTTTCCTGATTTGACTTATAGGGTGTGTGATCCCTGAGAAATGTACCTGCAGCTATCTTCAGGTGCTCTGGGGTATCTCCACCACCTCTGTTCATGATTCTGTGGGTTCACAGCATTGGTTTATAAACAAGAGATGTGTCTTTGAAGGCGATAATACGGACCCGAAGATGCCTTCTAGCAGAGAGCACAGGTCAGGTGAATAGGCCAAACAAATAACTTTTGTGTGCTAGCTGAGCAAGTAGTCACAGGGGGGTCTAGGGAGAGCCTGTTACTGGGACCCATGGAGCATGGTTCTTTTATGGTAGTTGAACAGTAGGTTAAGACTTTAAAAACATGTCTAGTGTTTCACGGCGTTAATGAAGATCTATGCCATCCTGAAACCAGTCACCAGTGAGGTTCAAATGCTGACAGCCCGGTTACCCTGAGCCCTCCCATTCACTTCCATAGGAGGTGAATGAGATCCCTCTGCAGTGAGTGGCAGCCTTTGCCTTGACCTGATGTCCCATGCAACATAGCTGGTCGATGCTTAGACTTGTGCTCCTGGAATACCTATAACCCTTGCCATAAAGCCCTTTAATAACACTTCATTCAGCTTTGTGCCCCAGGACTTGTGCTTGTTGGGAAAAGTTTGATCTGGAGGCCTCACAAGTTTCTGTGTCTTCGAATCAGTAAAGTCAAGCTAGCAATATCCTTGATATCAGGGTACAAAGCCATGATGTGGTTCACCTCGCCATAAGGGAAAAGGGAGCACAGCTCCCTGATGATATTTGCTTGCTGGGCAGAAGGTGGCCTTGCAGCTGGGGTGGGCCAGTAGTCACCGTAAGAGGCATCGGGGTAAGCATGGGCTTTCTGGAAGAAGCCCAGCCCATTACTGGAGTCTAACAGAAAGGGCTGCTGTGGGGGCTGGCTGGGGAAACAGTGCTGCTGCTGCAGCTGATGCTCACTGTACAAGTGAAGCAGGTCAGGGGGAAGAGCTGCAGACTGTGGCAAACCATGGTGCTGAGTCTCCAGGACCTGTTTGTGCTGAGCACCATCAGGGATGTAGCGGCTCCTCTGACCTATCCCGTGCATGCTGCAGCACTCCTGAGGCCAGCTGTGGTCTGGGCGCATCCCACCCCACGCCAGCGGAAGCACCGTTTGCTGGAAAGGGCATCTTGGTAGGCAGGTGCAGTCCAAGCTATGGGCATGATGAAGCGAGTATGGGTTGTGCCTGAGGTCACTGCAGTGATGAGGGCTGTCCATCACTTCTCCGTCCTGAGAGGTATGTATGGACAGATTGTAACCATATGTGTCRTCACTGATGGACAGCGCTGACATCTTCTCCAGGAGCGGCTGGTCTCGCAGCGGCTCTGGCTGTAGGTCCAGCCCCAGGTCAGCACCGGGGCCACCAGCCCAGGCGCCAGATGGCTGCTCACGACAGCTCCCCCGGGACCACCCTGAGTAGTAGGAAACCCTTGTGCAGCCGCTGGCTTCTCGCAGTGTTTCTGTGCAGGCGTCAGGTGGTGCAAGCTCTCCTCCGGTCCTGTACAGTGAGCAGTTATGCTGCTCCTCCTCTTTTTCCAGGCTTAATGGGACCTTTATTTTGGCCCTGAGCTCATCAGCAACCGAGAGCTGAGCTTGATGTGGTCTCTCTGGGTGGTAAAATTTGCATTTATTGCCATAGGTGCATTTTTTACCTGAAAGAATCAAAAATCAAACAGGAGGTTGTCACTAGCACCCACGTCGATTAACAGCTCATCACTTCTCCCCAGAACTGTGCATTTGCACAGGTGGAGTGAGGACAAACAGCAAAGAGGGGAAGTGCTGTTTTCCAATTCAGTACTCTTGACCCCAGATTTAAATACTGCTGCCCTAAATAGCAGGGTGAAGCAGCAGGGAAAGGAAGTTTCTGCTATTTTGGAAGTGTCTGAAATTCATTTATGTTCCGGTTGCTGCACTCAGTGGGCTGGGAGACCTGCTGCTACAAAGGGTTGCTTTAAAAAAATGGTATAGAGATTTACCTCTGAGAAACCTCCACATTACYGGAAAGCTCTTTTGGGGGAGAGCATTTGGATGGCCTTCTCCAAGTGCTGTAATGGAAGTCCGCCCTGCAACATGACAAGTGTGGCCAGGCTGGGGGTGCCTGGTTTGGGTGCTGTGCGCAGGCGAGGACAGAGGAGCCAGAACCAGCTGCTGCCTGTGCTGAGGCTGAAGCCACTTAAGCAGGAGGGGAAAAAAGCATCACCCTGGCCAAAAACTCTGCCACACAAAGCGCCAAGTAGGACAGCAYGTGGCAATGGCGCTTGCCCTTCGCCGAAGGAAAGTACCTCTAGGAAGCAAGGGGCAGGAAGAAGAGGGGGGGCAGTTCACAGCACGGAGAGGGACCCACCATAGGGGCAAGGCTGCCATTTTGGTTCAGGAAGCACTGGCTTTTTGCTGAGG
This sequence comes from Phoebastria nigripes, assembly GCA_035582835.1. Taxonomy (NCBI): domain Eukaryota; kingdom Metazoa; phylum Chordata; class Aves; order Procellariiformes; family Diomedeidae; genus Phoebastria; species Phoebastria nigripes. The sequence goes on from JAYKAV010001367.1 coordinate 803,455, forward strand.
AAGTTATGAAGAGTGGGTCCATGCCGGCCTAACGGATCATCAGGAGGCATAAACCTGAAAAAGGAAAGAAAGTCACAGGGGTAACAAAACTACCTTGAGCTTTTGGAGCTGAAGTGCCGTCACAGCTTGTGGTGCAAGCTTAGGGCAGAAAATCCTTGTGATCCTTTTGTAGCCTGGCCTTCAGGAGTCAGGCTGCACTACTAGACACGGTGCCTTCCTGCCTGCCAAGCCAATTCAGCTTCATGTAGTTGTTTTTTCCTAATAACTTAAAACAACTGGGAATACACAGCGGCTTGGCGTAGCTCTAGCCGACCAGCAGCCCCAGCCGTTACAGCATCGCTTCCTTTTTCTCTGAGGCAGCAGCAGCAGCAAACTCTCCTGTGGTCCCAGCACTGCGATCCTCACCAGCAGCTCCCTCCCACAGCAAACTCACTTTTCTCTTACTAAATACTTGTAGGAGAACGAGGTTTAAAAAGCCAGTGGTTAATTCAGAGCTACAGCTGATGGTGCACGTGGTGTGATAAACAAGCCCAGCCTTTTTCAAGGATTCAGTAAAGGCTTCCTGCGACAAGGCCTGCAAAAATGCTCAGATAAAACTGTTTATTCTTCTATGCCAGTACCTGAATGTGATGCTTCAGGAAGAAAACTAATTAGGATCTCTGGACTTGTTTGCAAATGAATGTGCACCGCACCCACCCGTGGAACAACTCTCTGTGGGATGAAGGGAGTCGCGGGTGGGAAGGGAAGGGAATTTGTCCATCTGCACCCACCCGTGCACCACCAGGAATTTGTTCATCTGCATAATGGGACTGAAACCTCCAACTTCAGGCTGTGGTTTTTGAGACGTTCCCAAAGCTGTGCAAGAAGGTGCCGCTGAAACTATTCAAACGAGCTTCAGATTAGCAGCTAGACTTTCTGTGGGAAGGGTTCTGAAAAGATCTGGCAATCCCTACGAATAGGAAGGAAAATATTATATAAATATTAGTAACTAGGGAAGAAGCCTGGTGGTAGGTGGAGATAATGGACTGGAGCTTCGAGAAATACAGTATGCTGATGTTCAGCGACTGCACTTCTGTGAACAATGGTACAGGGAAACTGAAACCCAGCGCCAAGCACTCCCATCCAATTTTGGTGGTGGAGAGCCAAGTCTCCATCCTGACCCAGGGAGAGCGCCACTGTGTGAGGCAGCTTCTCTGCTCGCACTCGTCCGTGCACGCTGGATGTCTCCACGTGCATTTCCCCAGCCAAACCTCTGCTAGTAAGAAACTCGGACAAGGTTAGTACGTACAGACTGAGGAGCATACAGCTCAGCCTCGCAGGCACGGTGCAAGTGCCTTAATGAAAACCTTCCCCAATGGGGATGGCTAAGGGGGCAGAGAGACCAGCTTCTCATCTCTCTTCTAGAAAGTTATGATTAGGAAAGAGTAGGAAAAAGGGCTGTTCTGCCTTGTAGGGGAATTAAAAATACTGCCAGCTGGCCAGCCTCCTCTCACTGATTTAATTCTGTTATCCTGCTATGAGATAGAAATGAAAAGATACCAGGCCTTGGGTTAACATCCCAGTTTGGATTGGAAAGAAGCAAAGCTGGTCACTAATGTTGCCTTTCAAATAGAGAAGTTCATTGAAGAGTGACATGGGGGGTTTAACACCAAAGCTGAGGGAGCAGGAACAAAAGAAATGAGATAAGAAAAGTTGTGGTAAATTCCCTTCAGAAAAAGGCTCGCGTACTCTGCTACTGGTGGGAGGTGCATTGATGACTTGGCCCATAATGTTTAAATTAAAGATCGCTTAACAACAGCTGTCTCTTACCTGTTACTGACAAAAGAGTACATGAGTAGTCGCTGCTCAATAAACCATTTCCACTCAGGGTTTTCATTCTGGAGATCCCGGTAATGGTCATTGGAAACAATGACTCCATCTTTCTCATAAGCAACTTTCACTATATAGCGATCATCATAGCAAACTACCCTCTTGCCTTTCACCTTCCGGGATGGGGTGTACACAAGAATCGATTGCTTTTCAAGCTCTTCAAGAATGTGCTGATCTGGTGGGGTGGTTGGCAGAAATAGAAGGAGAAAAAATAAAAATCAAAAAAATAATCAATTAATAATGACCAGGTCTCAATCATGTGCTAGAAACCCACAGGAATCTAAAGATGTTCCAGCACTTTAGGCAACTTAAAGCGGTGCGATTTTCAGACGCACTGATATCTGGTGGTTATTTGGCAACTTGAAAATTAGGTCTTTTACAAAAGCATCTAATCTTAAAATTTGAGATACCTTTTTTAAGTTTTATCCATAGAAGGATGGCTTGAATTCTACACCAGAGATACGCTGAACCCCTGTAGTTCCCTTTTTACACCACTAGATGCTAGAAGGCTCATAACCAGCCCTGGTATGAGTGTTACTGGGAGATAAAATGTGCCTGATAAAATAAATAAATAAACAAACAAACTTCTTGTGCTGCCATTGAGGACACTCTGGCTTCTTGCCATTCCTGCTACACACAAAGGTGGATCCCCAGCTGCCTCATCCGCAGCTGCAGATGCCAAGCTGCTGGCGCAAATCTGGGAGATCTATTTCCATACAAACTAAATCTCACTACCCTCCACAGACTTTAGACGGTGCGTTTCCTTCTCCTGGAAGAGGAACCCATGTAGCTCCTGTATCAGGGTAATAGGCTAACAGATAATAGTCAGGCAGTAGTGAACGCTTCAGGTACTGCCGCCTTTGGATAATGTGTGAAACGATGTCGTCGTCTCCTGGCTGACCTTAAAAGCTCTGCAGACTCGTTGCGAGCTGACAAACTCACTCTTTCTTTAACACAGCTGGCAGCAACTTCTGCTTCTAAAGCAGAAGGCTCAAAGCAGTGTAACAAAGCCTTGTATGCAATTTTAGCTGCTAGCCAGGAGCATGCGGCAATAAATTAATGACTAATTTAAGTGATGGAAACCTGATACACAACTTGCACTGTGCTTGTCTTTACAGGGCAAAACCGTACTGGACTCTTCACACCCCCTGCCTCCAAACTGCACCCGATGGTTGCCAAATTATGCCCAGGACAGTGACCTACCTGCAATTGGACTGTCTTGCCGAGGGGGCTCCTTTCTCCAGAGTGGGACAAAAACCTTGATGTACGTGTGCCCCCTTTCTCGAAACCAATCCACTGCCAGCTGGATGCCCCAACAGGAGAATACCTCTTTGTTTCCGTGACTATAAAAAAAAAGGAGGAGGATGGTGATGCAAAGCTTTCAAGAAGCTTAGAGTTCTCTTTAACTGAGCCAGTAGTGAAAAGGCAAAACAAACAGCTTTTGTGTCATTCACCAGTTTCCAAGAAAACAACCTGGGAGGGTGTCCTGGTTGGACAGATCCAAACACCTCCTCCAGCAGAACCAGAAACTTGTTAACTGAAGCAGTTTGGATACTTAAAAACAGAGGTACCCTATCCCCCATTTCTATGACCTGCCTGCTACCCAAGCCTGTTTCTTCCATCTGTATCTGGATGGACTTGGGTCCTAAAGTGCCAGCAAGATCTTAGGCTGTGTCAGGCCCTTCATGTGCCTTGTCTGATAATGGTTTGAGGAGTAAGAGTTTCTTCCAGCACAAGCAGAAACCCACGAGGTCTCCTATGAGAAATAAAATGTGGGAATTTTCTTCTGTGGTAACAGTGACATTAGGGATTTTAATGTCTGAAGCAGCCGCAAGTGTGATCACAGGTCATTCTGCTGCTGACCTCTTTTGGAAACAGGAGTCAAACTATGGGGGAAGGAAAACTGTAAGAGGCAGGATGGGAAATACGGAGAACCTAACCCAGGACACCAAAAAAGGGACAAGACCTCAGTGGAGATGGTCACAGGCACCTCAGGCCCATCTTTATCTTGCCCTAGTTGGTGGATTTTGTCTTCATTGCACAGAGAGGTAGGAAAGCCCTAGGACAGGTGCTGTAGAGGATGCAGGTAAGGAGGGTTCTGGAGAATTATCAATATTCAGAGCAAGACACAGAAAACAACCTCAAGAAAAACAATTAGGGGTGATATCCTTCCTAAGTTTCTCCCCCCCTGTTGAAAGTTCTTACTGCTTGTCATTCTCTTATCTAAAATTTGACTACAGTGCAGTGCATGTGTAAAGGAAGGTAATTTATTAACTACCTCTGCACAGGGAAACAAAAATAAACTCTACACAAAGTCCTAAAATGGATAAACGTCCTCACAGTATCTACAGAAACCTCATCCTTGTACTTTGAGCTTTCTGGATAATACCACCACAGTCTCACTCGGATTTTCACCTTTGCAAAACGTACTTGTAAATGACTCTCACGGTTACTACACCTACCTGCAGTGTCAACACAACTGAACACCAAGGTCTGCCGTGCAACGGAGACAGGGCTTTGAAACTTTACATTCTCCCTGTGTGGTGAATTTGTGGCACCTGACAACAGATTGGCTCCTGTCAGCCACCTTTCCCACGCACCCCTGTAGTCCGTGGACCATAACTGATCTGTCATAACTCAGTCCCATGTCTCTCTCCCTTCTGCCAGCAACAGGGTACATTGCACGTGGGTCACAGATCAGCAGAGCTCATCTCTCAGAAACTGAAGCAGCAATTTGGCCTCGCTGTGACTCTGGCAATTAATCCATAATTAGCATGCAGTGGTTCCTTTTTAAATTGTGCAATTCCGACCCCTTTGAGAAGAAATTTAGTCGAAACAACTCCTTTTGAGAACTGCGAATGGCCCCATCTCCACCCGGTCATGACACAACATCAGCCACAGCTTTGGCAGAAGGGAGAGAGCCTAACACAGGACTCCGCTGGCCTAGGAAAAGGCCTCAGTACCTATCACAGCTTATAAACTAGGTGTAAGTGCAAGCACTAGACTAGATAACCTCTTTGGTATGCAGTGAATAGGGTTATGACAGTTCCCTTTTCATCTTAACACAACTCAGTTTTTATTTTTTTCCACTAGACTGGCTAAACAGTCCTGCCTGCTTCCCATGGATAGGCTGGCAGATGGCTAAGTTTTTCATTACATCTGATGCAAATGCCAAGTGTCCTGAGACGCTTGACTAGTGAGACTGGCTGAAGGCAAAGTTATTTTCCATTCAGTTTCTATGGATGGGCTGACTGATGATTGGAGACCGCCAACTCACTCACTTGCTTTATTACCCTGGGGCATATACATCCTTTTCAAAACCTTGCAGCCCGCAATGGGCCCTCAACGCCAACTCTGAAATGCTCCAGAAACACCAATCCTAAGATAGAAATACAAGATGCTTTTCTCCACACAGGCAACTGCCTCTCCAAGCTTCAACTTTTTGACAGCTTCATCCCTAAACTGCTGCTTCTGCACTTTTATGGTTGTTGGTGTTGATGATGATGATGCTTTCCCAGCAAGGAAACCTAACATCCCTTTTCCCTGAAGGGCAGACAGCCCTCCTCCATCTGACAGCAGCAAACCAGAAAAATTAAAAATGAGGATACCGAAAGCACTCACCAAGCCCGTCCCATTAGCCAAAGTAAATGCCATTCAGCACTGCTTTGGCAAGGCATCCAGGAGAAGAAAGCAGCTCCTTCCAGGCTGCTTCATTTCAGTACGAACAGAACTGACAAGCTCGATAGTCTTCAACTTTAAGGCAGAGGTTGGGGATGTCTGAGAAGAGCTGTAAAACCTTTGCCTTTCTGAAACTCAAAAGTACTTCACGTTCCTCTAATTCCTTTTAGGTGAAAGATGAGGAATCCACAGCAGACCACCAGCCTTCAATAATCTAGCAGGCAAACATCTCTCAGACTCACATTTTGGAAATTATTCTACAAAAATATTTAAATTTTACATGCCAGAAGCACGTGTGGCTTCTTGAAAATCCATTTAGGTGGGCATGTGGTCTAAGAAAGCAATACGACATCATAGCTCAAGCCATTTGCTGCACATAGCTGTAATGACATTTGTTTTAAATAATCTCTGTCTAGCAAACTCCCATGCGCGGGCTGGTGCAGCAGGATGATCTCGGAGCTTTCCCAGAGTACTCCAAACTCAAAACATGCACTATCTCATTAGCCATCAACCTACTCTGGGCCTCCTGCTAGTGGCAAGGGTGCATCTTCTGATATCTTGGAAATAACGCTGTTCTCTGCCTTGTCCACCTCTGCCTGCTCTAAAAAAGCCGTGGTAAATTGGTGAGGACAAGGTTGTGCCAGGAGAATGAAGCATATGGCCAGTCAGGGGTAATATTGCCCCTAACACAATGAACGGGTAGGTGCTCAGCTCAGCTGCTTTGCCTGAATGGGTTGCTCATTTCTTTTGCAGAGAGGCAAGAAGGACACCCTAAGGAGGGTCTAGGGTGAAAATGCAAATGGGGGCAGGAGATCCTAACACCTGGCTACCGAGCTCATGGCCCAGCCAAGGCTAAGTGATTTTATTCTCTTGTGTATTTCCCAGTCCTCGTGAGCTGCCCTGACAGAGGAACCCCTCGTTTTCAGATGGGATTTCTCCCTCCATCCAGAAGATGGCATAATTTGCTTAGTCTCCAGTTGCTCTGGATGTGCTTGTCCCCTTTGCTCTCTAACCAGAGGGAATGTGGTCTCATCTCACCTCACACCAAAGCTAACCGAAGGAGGAAGCCCTCCTCCACCCTGTCCCAACCTGCAAGGACGGGCTTGGCCATGCTGAGTGGGAAGGGAAGCTAACAGGGAGAACCGGTGGATAGCCAGCGTGTCCGGGACGCTCGACTGCCGGGGCCTCTGGCCGTTCATACTGCTCAGGTAAACAGAGGCCAACCCACGACATGCCAGGCTCCCCATCAGTAAGAGTGCTTTCACAGTGTCAGGGCACTGCTTAGGAAATGTAATTGGCCAGGATGGGTTGCTATGACATTTCCTGGAAACAGAATTAATTAAGGAGGAAATGAGACTATTCAGTACAAGTCAACTATCAATTCCCTGATATTTCCATAAAAATGAAGCCAAACCAAAACCCAACAAAAATATACAAGCCGGGAACATTGTTGGGGTTTACTTGCAAGTCAAAACAGTACAGCTGTGATGTTGTTAGGAACCACAGCCACCCGCCTTCATTTTTCCTCTCCTTAGGTTAGTTGGGCTGTTCTGTCTATCTGGTCATTGGTGTTTCCTGAAACATCTCAGCACATAGATTTAGAAATCCTAGGTTCCCATTTGAAAAGGCACGTAAACATCAATGGTGAACTAAAAGGGAGAGAGAGCTGCTGAATCATACTGCCATAAACAGTAGCGGTTAGCTAGCTGGTGGCTTATGAAAGGTCAAAACGCAGAGCAAGCCAGTGATTGCATTTGGCGTGCGTATTTATGGGCATAGAGACAGCAGGTCCCTAGAAGCTGTGCCTTGGCCAAAGATCAGGAATAAGCAGTGCTTCATACATTATACATCAAATACATCAATGCACCTCTCACCTGAAGAAAAAACATACTTCAAGCCATCAGCTTTAAAATTCAAAAGCTTCAGAGGAAGAGAGATCCCTTTTAGGAAACAGAGCTTACCTCATTGCAACATTGCTGCCATCGATCACAATGGGTCTCAAATAATCAGAAGAATCACTTTCATCTTCTCCAAGCCACTYTGACCCTGGTGAAGTGCTACATGAGCCACGGGCAACAAGTTTTAGTGGGGAAGGCTGAGCCTGGCTCTCCAGAGCTTGAGGTTTGCTCCCCATCCGAATAAGCTCTTTCAGCACATCATCCTCCAGGGCCTCTTGGCCCAGGTTCTCCRGCACTTTGCAGATGTCCTGCTTACCATAGCCCAGCTTGCAGAAAAAATCCAGCTTGCTCTGGTGCACTTCCACCCCTGCTGTAGAAACTTTTCTGGAGCGTGGTGGCACTGGCTTGCTAGAAAGTGAACCGGCCAGTGCCATTTTAGCAGGCGTTTATGTTCCTTTAAACCCAGTGCTCCTGTCTTCCCAGCCTCATCCAACAGGCATCAGCTTTAGGTGGGAGAAAGATTAGAAACAACAAAAATCAAGCGTTAAGGGAAGAAYGTGCAATCATCTCAGTTATTTGCCTAGTGCACAGCAAAGAGACTATCCTCTGATCAGCTGTCTTCTCTCTGAAGAGACTGTCCCATCTTCTCTCAGCATTAAAGCATTTTTCTGGTCCACTCAGATTTATAAAAGCACTGGAGTGTCCCATGCAATGTTTGTCACTCTCCAGGCATTATGTCAGACAGGTGTCATCCTACTTCATGAGCTATGCAAGCCTGTCTGTACACAGACATGCTGTATGCGTAAGTTTGTTCTTCAGACTTACCTCACAGGAAATGATATAAAGCACAGTGTAACCGGGGATTTTCAATTTGCTCAGCGTGGTTTGTAAGCCACAGATAAAAATCTGTCAAATATTGTTGGATGAGCTCAGATGCCATAGCAACTTAACAAGTATAGCAAATTTCATCGAGTGATTTAAGGAAACGTGTAGTTTGCAAAGCAGCTGGGAACTCTGAACTTTTTTTTATAGTTTTGTCTTTCCTAGTATGTGTCTGTGTGTGTATACACAGACATACCTTATGAAATTCTGTCACTCATCTGTTCCAATGATGCCTGACTTACTCTTTTCCTGTTATTTGCTATTTCAGTGAGGGCTTTTACGTTCAGAGAAGCGGCTTGTTTTTTGAAAGCTGTCGGGGCAGTGGTTGGCAGCAGGCAATCTGAAAAGCGGTTTCAATTTCACTTCTATTTATTGTCAAGAGAAACTGGTAATTCAGAAATGAGCGTGCAGAAGCAGCAGAAAGCTACTTCAAGCTTCTCCAGAACTGCACTATTTACGTTCTGGTCTACCCAGTAAATGAAGGTGATGGGCAGCATATGCAGGCATACCCAGAGATGCTTCAGCCCAACAAGCGTGACAAGAGCAGGACATACACGGTGACTGCTCATCCATCAAGCCAAACATCTTCGGTCACTGTTGGCATGCTTGCACTGAAGCTTCTCTCACCACATCTCTGCAATTAGTGGTGCTACCTGGATAAAAGCTGTGACTGGGTCATCTACCCACGTGTAGGACGTAAGGGCAGCCCTCTTCCCTTCACTAATTGTGGCCAGCAAATGGCGCAGAATTAACCGACCAAACAACTCCCTCCATGACAAGCCCAGAGCCATAACCACATTGCACCCACTGGCTCCCCTTCCCAGCCCGCCCTGCACGCTGCCAGCCCGCCGGCCACTCCCTGCCCAGCAGTGGGGCCACTCCAGGAGCTCAGAAGCCAAAACCATCTGGAGGAAGGCATGGAGGGACTGGAGACAGGAGAGGAACATGAGTGCAGCTCCTCCCCAAGGCATTAAGGACTCCCCGGGCTATGGGGAAGAAATCTACATTGGGTTCAGTTAATTTAAAACCGATTAGTTCAGCAGGAAAACCTGATAATTAGTTAATAGCCCCACCTCATACAGCTTTGACCTTTACTTTTCTATGTAGCCTTATAACTTTCAGGTATTCTTCTGCAGAAGAAATCTGGCACTCTGTTAAAAGTGACAAATAGCATCAGTAAAATAACAAACACCTTAAGTATGTCATATACACAAGGGGAAAGCAGTTACCACATGTATTTTTCCATCTAAACCAAAGCGTTGCTTATTTTAGCCAGCAGGCTTGGCTCTTCTTCCTTAGAGTGCCATCCACAAGCGTAACAGTTTTTACATCTAATCCTTGTTTTTAATTCATGGACTGAAGATGAAAAGGAATTTGCCTACTTTTTCATTACTGAAATGATTTCTCAGCTTTGAAATAGCTACTCTCTGAACTGAAATCCATTAATGTATCTTTGTACCTGAATATAGCTGAAGCTGTTACAGCTGGGCTAGCACTGTAGCAAACCCTGCTTCCAGGTGTGCCGTCAGTGGCTCCAAACACTTAACATGTACTACTTGATTTTTTTTTTTCATGTCTAGATTATTTTAATAAATTATTGTAAATGAAAAAATGTAGTTGCTATCTGTCCTCAGGTTGAAAAGAAAATATTTAATACATATTTCAATAGCCATCACTATTATTTTTAAATCTCTACTTCTACATATTCTGATGTTTTTTTAAAATATGTATGTATCAGACCATTTTTCCACATTAGCGTCACATTGTGTTGTGCGTATGTTTGTCCTAGTTTTCATCAGAAAGTAGGTTCAGTTGGATCCAGAATTTTACCAGACAGCTTTCCAGCTGCAGAGAGTGCAGAGGCCACGTCCGTCTTGCAGCAGCCCCCGTCAGCAGCAGCACACGTGAGCACATGCTGGATGAAGGCTGCTCACTACATCACTTTTCCAGCTCCACCCCAGGAAGCCCTGAGCCCGTGGTCCGCGTCTGCACCCTTTGCATCCCGGCACGCAGAGGCAGCATTTTGCAAGGCTTGGCCCTTCTGTACACCCTTCGGCTTGGTGAGCTGGGGCAACACATGGGAAACGCTGAGCTCTGGGTTGCTGCCTGCCTGGGGTTGATATGATGCAGTATCAGCCATCACCAGCAACATGCTAGTTCTGCAAAGTTAACCACTGGATTTCTGCTGCAGTTTGGCCAAATATTAAAAATGAGTAATACTGTGACTGCAGGGTTTTCACCACAGAGAGAACAAGTTTGAAACCCTGAGATAAAAGCCTTGGTCACAGCCAACATTGAGGTCACCCTTCTAAAGAGAGAATTAAAGGATAATAAAAACACTATCTTACATGTTAGTAAACAGTCAGTAGCATGCCCAGGTCCAACAGGTCAGTTGGGTGCTTATAACCAGCACAAAAACGTATGACAAGAGGAGAAATTGTGCATCACAGAGTCCAGCTTTTGCTATCACAGACAAACAGGTTGTGAAATCCCATTTATAAACTTTATGACCTTCGTTTTCAAACTACTTAGATTTCCCCCTGCCACTTTCCCCCCTCACCTCAGCAGACCCTGTTGGGAAGCTGCTCTTGTTTTGCCTCCACTGAGAGCCAAAGTCTTCTCATTTCCTGGCTAAATTTATCCACAGGTAGTTAGTTGTGTGCCCATCCTATGTTCTAGCTTAAAAAGCACCCCCCTCTGTCTGCGGTGTTGTGCCCCCTCTTGCATACCCACACGCACACACAGAGTGACTGGCTTTAGTGACATTTCCAAAATTCTATTTTAATCTTAATGTTTTAGCTATTAAAAAAAAATTACATTTGACCAAAAAATTGAGACACCTGTCAAGGTCTTCTGTCTTTTTTATCTTTTGACAGATTTGGAAAATTAGAAAATAATAATTTGAAATTTTTGTAAAAACTTTCAAAAAAAAAAAAATCAGTTATAATATAACTCCTCAGCCTGAACAGCTTTGAGGAATGGATTTTGCCTAGTCCTTCCACCAGATATTTGCTCCACTTGCGAACAGTCAGAGCAGGACCAGGTGGAGCAGCACCTCCAGCGGCCTCAGGCCACAGAACCACAATAAGGACCAGCTTGACTCAGAGGGAGCTGGGGCTCCTCAAAGCCCCCACCAAAGCCCCATCCTGCCCAAGCAGGCACAGAGGGGACATGGCCCCAGCCAGACTTGGCATTGGTCAAGGCAGAGCAGGTTTGGGTCTTCTCTAAACTAGACGTGCATGCTGAGTAACACCAGGAGCGCAGCAACAGCTCCCTGCCACGTTCGTGTTCCCCGTCACACTTTAGGTCTGGGCCGCCTCTTCTTCCTCCTCTGTCCCTGAGAATCACGCCACAAACCACCTCAGCCTGCCAGCCCGTTCGAGCCCTTCCACAAGCTGTTTCTCTGAAAGAAGATGAGCTGCTCTGCTTTCAGAAAAATAAGAATTTTTACTTTCACAAATTAGAGATGCATATAAACTCCTAATAACAAGACCGGTCATTTATTGTCTTGATGACTAAGAAAAGATTTGCCTTTTTCTTCTCCACCTTCCCTGCTGCGTTTGGGACCAACAAAACCAACAAAAGCAAACACCCCAGAGAGCGAGCGGTACTCACAGGTAGCCCTGCTTGCTCTGCACCTTACTTGACAGCTGCGATTTCTGCGTCCCAGCAATACCGTCCCACCATTCACGAGGCAGAAGCTGGATTCAGAGCAGCACCGCGCTCACAAGGAAGTCGTCAGCCCGTATTTAGAGGCTTTATGGCAAGGCTGATGTCAACTGAGAGCAAACAAGTGCAGTGAGCAGGTTAGAGCTCATGCTATAGGAAGGTTTTACTTCCTCATTTGGCTGGCTGAGCTCTCATTTAACTCTACAGGTTGATAAACTTTCACTTCATTTTTCAAAAAGAAAAAAAAAAAAAAAAAGAGGTTCCCAACACACCTCTGTCCTGAGTCACAGGCAAAGATTAGTCAAACCCACTCTGGCAGGGATCCACAATGCTGGGCAGTAAGAAAATGGCATATGAATTCTGGGGCAAGTGAAAAGTTTTCCACCAGGGATGCTTTACCAAGTTCTTGCAGCCTCATTCCCCTTGTGTCTGGCAAATTTCTGACCTTCAGGGACACGTGGAAAAAAAATATTTAAAAAATCAACACTTTGCTTAGCACCTGATATTGCAAAGCCTCATTCAAACACCTCTACATCTGAGGGAACATGCTCTGGGAGACTACAGTAAAATATCAAAAACCAAACCAAACCCCCTAACCTGCTGGTCCCTTGATTGAAAGACTGCTTCAGAGACATGCAGCCTGTCCTCAGCAAAGACTGACAGGCACTTCCCAATAGAAACCTGAGGTTTTCCTCTGCTTGTTCCTTACCTTGCTGCAAACAAACATGCCCCAAATCCACTTCAGGCAGCAGGAGGGGTTGGAGACTCAAGGTGGGGTTAACCTCTGGGACCCTTGGGATGCTGCAGACAGCTCTGCAGGCGCAGTGCCCTCTGCCCACAGGGCCAGGGAGGATGGGGGTACCCTGCTGCGGAAGGAGAGCACCTCTGTCACTGTCGCAAGGTGACACACCACAGCAGGGCTGCCCTTTCCCAGTCAGAAATTCCGCCCTACTTGCGTACTTTGTGGGAGGAAGCAGGGTGACCAAAGCCTTTGTAGTGGCATCCTGTTTAATCCAAAGACTGCTGGTAAGCAAGCCTCGCCACTGCTTCCCAATCGATGGTTATGCCTTTGCATTGCACCCAGGCTCCTGAGAACTCTTTGGGACCCAGGCTGCCCTGCTGCTGTGCAAAGCAGTGCCCGGGCAGTCACAGGATGAAAGGGCAGCACACCGCCTCATCTATCCTGCCTCTGGCACAAAACTTCCTCTGATCCACAAAGGTCTGGCTGGGCAGATTAGTGGCTACAGAAATAGGAAAGTGTTCCTAAGGTCACACCTACAGAAACATGTTAGTTTGCTGCTGCCCAGAACAGCTATAAGAGCAGAACACCCAGAGCCTTTGACTCCACATCCCTGGAGAAGAAGGATCTTTGCTCCATTTAAACTTGCAGAATGCCACGTACCTCATCACAAGACCACCACGGAGCGGTACTATTGGAAAGAGAAAGTTGCTGCGTTATTTATAATGCAGGAAGGCAACAGAGCAAACCATACGACATTGCATAGTATTGTTTTAACTCCTACTTCTCAGTAAAACATTTTTTTTACTACATAAATAAGAACAAACCAGAGCTTATAAAAAGAAACAAGAAGAAAATCAGATAAGAGAATTTTGCACTCATCTTTCATTTGTAATGAAATGGCAAAAAAGCCACGAGCAAAACACTTCAACATTGTTCAAATCGTAGTCAGCCAGGAAGACCCTTACCCAATTCCTGAAATCTGTTAAGGGCCTTTACCTAGGTGATTGCTAGTTGAGAGACAGAAGACCATGCGAAATAAAGGATCGTATTTAATCTTTCAGATGGTCTCAAACCCTTTCGCTCACCAGCGCAGATAAACATTTGGGCGCCCAAGGCTGTGGTTTCATAGACATTTCCTTTCTCTGCTGTGCTCCCTTRCGCTGACAAGCATGCTGAGTTTTCCCAGCGCAAAGATTTATTGCTGCTCAATGGCATTGTTATGTTCCAAGAGCGAAAGAGCTGCAGTGGGAGAAGTTTTCGGAGGGGAAGATCCCCCCACTAATTGATGTTCCTACGTTGAGCTGAAGACTGAGGTTTGTGAAACAACTAGACCTTCACCAGAAAGAATCATTACCAACCTCAAAGCAAGACAGCCTTCTTGTGGCAGCTCCTGGAGGCTACGGAGAGGACCAAGCATGACTTTCAAGAAGGCTCCCTATGCAAAACCACTTTCCTGATGGTGTTAAGACTTTCATATGGAAAAAACATTCTCTTGAAACTGGTAGTGTGGAACACCACAGGTGTTTTGGTCTACACACCCCAGTGAGCTATTTGCTTTGCTAAAGGAAACAGTCATTTATTGCATCAGCACCAGAGAAAAGCGTTATTACCGTCCTCCTCATCTGAAAAAGTTCACCTGCTGGGAAAATCAAACAAGCGTAGGTGGCCATAGTATCACAGTGAAAGTTCTTTAGCCCCTAACCAGCAGAAGACAGTCAGGATAAAGCAAGTGCTTAATCAAATGCAGGTCTATTGCCAGGAATATTTTAAATACTTCCTGAAACTAATATATTCCCCATCCCGCCTCGAGCGAGAGTATCTCCCTACTGCCTTCTACAAGGCTTGGGTCAGACCCTCAAGCCATACTCCCTCAATTCAGTCTCCTGGTTCACTAAGAGCAACAAGTCACCATTATACAGTATGAGCTACACTCCCAATTTTAAATATGATTTTTACACACTATTACACAAAGTCTCGATGTTTTCTGCCAGTGAAATTCTCTCCCTGTTGGAGACACTGGAAATTTTGACTTGGAGACAGGTGTTCACCCCCAAAATTTACATCACTAACTTAACAGGTCCTGCAAGAGTGCCAGATCAGTTATTGATGGGCAATCCTGTATTCAGGCTGGTAAAGAGCCACTATCTTTAGAAGAGGTATTTTTACATGCTTGCCAAAATGACCACCCTTCCCCCCTCCCCAAAACTATGCCACCATAGCGAGCACTCCATCTGACCACAGAACAGGGAGAATAGAGAAGAGCTGATTTCAATAGTATAGCCAATGGTAACTTCTTTTACTTCTTGGAAAATTACAATCCCATCTTAAGATCTGATGTAGCAGGATCCCAACTTGTTTTTGCCTAAAATATCTATTTTTCTTCTGCCTTTTATATAAAAAGATACTGCTATTACTCAAGTGTTTTCCACTGGGCTCATAATAAAAAGTACCTTTTACAATCAGAAAGTCCCAAACAAGTTTCAAGTTCAAAAGTTCACTGCTGTTCAGCTTAAGATTTTAGAAAGCTCTTCGAACCGTCTTTCAGCTTCAATTTATCGTATGCTTGGAAGACCTAAACCTTAATATGGTTTACTGCTGCCTTTTAACACAGCTACCGCGTTTAACCAAGATGCTTGCTCACTGAGAAAAAGCACATTCTGTCAGTAACCGGACCAAGAGTTTTACACAAAAATACTACCCTATAGCAAGTATTTACATAATTCTTAGTGTAATTTAACATTTTGCTTATACTATGCTTATGTATGCAAGAGGTGACTGATAGAATGGGATTGAGATTATCCATGCTCTAGGAAGCTTACAAGCAAAACCCGTAATCCTGTTGTCAGTAACGTACAAGATTTAGATGAAAAAATCAGGCTATAGGAGGGTGAGATGAACAAGGATAAGAGCAGCAACAGATTCAGAAATGCTTCTGAACATCTTGAAAATTTTGAATGTAACTTCTTAAATGTGCAATTAAAAATGTTTGTCCAAATAACTAGTGGGGGAGGGGT
>JAYKAV010001367.1:819264-872829 GCA_035582835.1 Phoebastria nigripes
GGGTTGACAAGTGGAAGGAACCAGATACAGCTTTACCTACAGAGAGTAAAGATTCTTGGCAGTGCAGAACCAGGGACACATGGCACACTCTTCCATCCATGCATGGGACTATGCAGAACAACTCTTTCAGCACACATCCCAAAGGAAGAGCAAACACACCAAGGCATTGTGCCAAAACRGGATTTTGATGAAGAATGCTTACGTGTTGCCAGCGCCCTAACCCACCCAGAGCACAACCTGGGTTTATGCTCAGGGAGTTTCATAAACACACTAATGATGCTTGAGAAAAGAAAAACAGGAAGCCATCAGCAAGAAGGCTGACAGCCATCAGGCAGAGCACACACCAGGATGAATGCAGGGTTATCATCAATGTTTTTGGGTAACTGCCTACCACGTCACCCATGCTGGAACACCAACCACTTGTATACAATCCTTATGCTACTTCTACTGACTTGTGTCATGTCCATGGGATTGAAGAGAGATCTCTGTTGCAAAACCCTAGCCTCTCTCACTTGCCTTCAGTGCTTTAAGACCAGACCCTATTCATAACATGGTTTTGGTCCAGTCCACCTCAAGCCTACAGAGAGCTAAAGGATCTGCAATGCATCTGCAAAATAGGTCTCCAACTTCCTCTTATCCATGGACTACAACAGTATACAGAGCCTACATTGTATTTTTAAGTTGTTACAGGGAAGGGAATCCAATAGAAAACTCTAAGGAACCGATTTTTAAGCCTTTAACCTCTGAACAGAGAACCTAAAGCATGAGGAGTTCCCCTTCAAACAGGCCTCAACTAAGTCAAAGTGAAGAAGCTGATGTTTCTGCTGCGACGTTTTCAATGTTACTCTCAACATTATAGAGGAAGGTGGGGTTTTTTGTTCTGTTTTGTTTTTTAACTACCACAAGCACCAAAGGTCAATACTGAAACTGAGGTTGGAGACAGCATTGACGAAAAGGAAACAAGGACAGGGAAGTGTGAACTCTCATTAGAATAAAACAAGCCAACTCTTCAACTCCCAGATAATAAAAAGTTCTGTCTACTCCAACACCTCTGGCAGGACAGGAATAGCAGGAAATGTTTGTGGCTTCAGCTGACCACACGGCTCATTCCTGTCATTTCCAGAAGAACCACAGGTACACAACCATAACTTCCGATGACCATAGAGTAAATCCCATCTAACCCACGAGTGCTCAGCACTTCATGTGTGTACCAGGTGAACTGCGATCCCTCCAGTGTTAGCAGAGTAGCCCAGAAATTCAGTCTTATTTAGCAGTACCTAAGTACCTACCTCCAAATAGGGAGCTTTTATGCTGTCACCTAATTTTTGAACATCCACGTTTGAAAGTCTTAGCTTAAAAATATAAACAGGTAATTTCATCCATCTGAAGATACTGGATACATTTTTAAAAGCACTAAGGCATACAGAAAATCAGAGACTTGAAACCTTTTGGATGTATTTATTTTTTAACCCTTTATTCTGAAGACTCTTTGGCCACCTATGCAAATCAACTATTTACTTCCATACACTACTCATATAAACGTTCAGTTCTTAAGCATTTACCTGTTGTGAGAAAAAAAGCCATTTCTGCTGCTGAGAAGTGAGCACATTTGCCAGAAATAGGGTGTTTGTTTTTAAACATCAAGTTCTGTAGGTCCCACAGGTGGTTGGGGGCTAGCTGACGCCTGGGAATGTCTGCTGAAACTCTTCATGCTGTTGAGTCACTTTTATCATCTCTCCCGTAAAAGGACCTCTGGTGTTCAGCAGGAATCCAGCTTTTTCTCAGAGTGGAAGCTTTTCTTCTTTTTATGACTGCCATTTCCTAAAAGCAGCAAGAACATAAGTGCTTTAGCATCTCCACTTCCTTATCAAACTTGGCCAATGTTTTTTGCATGTTAAAAATGTGCCGTGGAAAAGAAGAACTGAGGACAGTATGGCAGTGCAAACCTTGTTTCTTTAACAAAGCAGGCTAAAAGCAGGAAGAGGTAGAGAAAACCTACTCCCTCAGCAGCACTACCCCAAATGCATCACATCCTGGTCTAGTACAGTCCTTTGGAAGCCTTCTTACGCCCAGACTGACGGCAGAAACTTTCTTGACAGGAACAGCGAGCAGTCTTCAGCCCCAGGCCCCCTGACAGACTCCCAAGAGCAGGCTTCCTGTTCATCTCTCCTCTGGGACAGCGGGCCCTGCACTCTTGCTCAGACTCTGCAAGGGCTGTGCGAGCCCTTGCAAGTCCCCAGTGGCTTAGAAACATTTTGTCAGGACACAGTTATGGAAATGCTGGATTTCTAGTTCTATGCTTTGAAGCATGCAAAAGTTAAGAGAGATTCAGCAAAAGGCAGCTGCTTAGCCAAATACACTTAGTCTTTAACAAACCGAAGACAGGGTAGATGCCGCTGGAAAGCATATTCCTGTATACAATACCCTCACTATCCTCGATCAGCTTGGGTCTGGATATTCTAGGCATCTGGCCTGGCCTGCTTAGTCAGAATTTTCTGCCATGGGGTAAACCGCTGCTTTTGTTCATTTAGCACCAGCCTCCCCATAGAAGCACCTTAATCAGAACTTCACTTTCTGCATACAGTCCATTCAAATGCACTAGCCACGCACAGCTGCCGGCCCTCCAGGGCACAGTAATCTGCAGCGACTCTTCTTGGCTGCCTTGAATTTTAGTCTTTGTCCTGCAGATCACATTCCAATGAGAGGTATCGAGCTATGAAATCTTATTACATATCACAATCAGACACTACAGCAAATATTACAGAAAAACCATAATCACAAAATAAAAAAAGTTAAATTTATTCATCAGACTACCTCCGAGCCATCACACATTCCATGGAAGGGAAGAAAAGACAAATACTATTCCCCATATCTCCCCTCCCCTCCTAACAATGCGAGATCTCTTCTGGAGAAAAGGAGGAGAAAATACATGTTCTTAAAAYGTATGCATACTGGCTAACACTGTTTAAATGGCGAGGTCTTGTTTATCAGAGCAAGCCAGACATTTAAGAGCCTGCCAACGTTCACTAGGACCCAGGCTCTGATAACATCACCTGCATTCCTCTGTAGATGAAGAGTTATTAACTGACCTACTTCTGCCAGGAAACCTGAAAATTAATCCCATCTAGGCTTTGGCAAATACAATGCAAGTTACAAATTCTGTTTTTCTGCTAATTCTGCAGCAACTATTTCCTTCTTTCTTACCCTCCCACCATAACCTGCCTGACATCATAGCAGCTGGATCCCCTGACACTACAGAGGCCAGATGGGCCAAGTATCAAGTGAAATCTCAGTTTTGAGAGGCATCCTCCAGCAATGCCACAACGCCAAGTTATCTGTGTAAATAAGTGAGCAAGTGAGTTAGTATTGCCCTTGCAAGCAGCACAGCAGTACTTCAGTGCCTTTAACCACTGCTGCACAGTGGTGCCAGCAAACAGAGCTGACGGGACTAGGCCAACCAGAAGCACTTAATTTCAAAGGAAGGAAATAGAGTTTTGAGTTTCATATACAAACAGGATCTGCCCACTTTCAGGAAGGAGCGTGCACAGAACATTTCTGTCTCCCCAGGTCTTCTATCACACTCATTACCATAGCATCTGAAAGTGCTCAAAGATAAATACAACCTCCTTGTAGAAAGGAGGTATGTCCTGCAAATCTCTTCACAGTGGAGAAGGGCAATTCACTTGTTAGCGCATGCTTATGTTTCCAAAAAGCTTTAGACAACATTCCTTATCGGAGACTCAAACCATTTCACTAACGTGAAATACTTTATTGAAACAACTTTTTTGAAATCAAGGCTTACTCCGACAGCCATACACTGGGCATTCATAGAATTATAAGGCCAAGCTGCCAACAGAAGGCAACTGCTTTTATCTAGTAACTGCACATCCATTTGAGAGAATGTTGGAAATGCTGGAAAAAACATATTTTAGTTCCCCTCTCTCTTTTCCTCGTCCTTCATCTGTACTTGGACCTCTCTTTGTCTTTTGATTTCTTAGGACTTCTGCTTCTGTCTGCTTTTTTATCCCAGTCTCTTATTCGGAAGTCATCTTTGTATTTCTCTCTTTGTTTGCTGTAAGTGTAGTCTCTCTCAGTAGATCGGCTGCGACTCCGATGCCTGTCTTTCTTCTCACTCTTTATCTTCTCTCTACAGYGTTCTCCTTCATGTTTTCGATCAGAATCCTGTTAAAGGAATTGGATAGATATGCAGTTACGGACAAAAGGGGAAAATACACAAAGACATGAAGAGAACTAGAAAAGAGTCAGGCATGGTTGGTTCCTTAGCTAAGGCTGGTACTACCTGAAACAGATTCACATCCATGATGATTTGAAAAAGAGAACACATAAAAAAACTCCTCTGTAACTATACATAGAAGATAAGTTTACAGCTTTTGTCAGCATTTATGGAAAAAAGCATGGCTGCCAGTCATGCTACTGCTTGTACTTCCTAAGGAGCTTTAGCAAAAACTAGTTATATTAGGGATTCAACTCAGATGGACATTACCAAACTCTTCAATCTTTGGATTTTGACTTCTTATCTAAGCAATGGAAGTATTTCAATCATAGGTTTTGGTTCAAACCCCAGTGCTAAGAAGATGCAGAACACTTTTAAAGACCTGCCTGTAATAATCCTTAATGGCCTAAATTCTAGGCTTCAGAAAAAATGAATGACACTGTTACAAAGACCAAAACTACACACACACAAACTACTTCACTTCCTTGAAGCTAGAAGTCCACAAGAAAAGGCAACACGGAGAATCCGATCCTTCTAAATGTACAGTCAAACAATAATGACGTAATGAAAAATTAGTTGTATTTTGCAGGCTGATGGGTATGACCCATACAGAAAACACATGAGGATACACTCATACACAGACATAGTAAACTCTAAGGGGTACAAGTCTGTCTAATTTTAAATGGCCTAAAAAGGAGAGACCAACAGTATGTACTACAAGTGGTAATGGTGTCTCAGCACACAAACTCTTCAAAAAAATGCTGCAAGTTCAGGTAGCCAAAAATGAGGAAATTTTTAATTTCCCTGGCTTTCTGCATATCGTCACCAAGAATGCTGACTGAGCGGCTCAGCACACAGAACTGATTTGCTCTGGAGAGAAATGAGGTTTATGTAACAAAGGAGGAATTGCTGTCAGTAGAACATTGCTTCACTTGTTGTGCTAGGCAGACAGTATGAAAGCATTAGTAAATGAAGGAAAGATGGCTTAATTACTCAGATTGTGAAATGTCACACTAACAGGATTATGGCACAGCACATGCTAGAACGACTATGTGGAGACACCAACACCTGTACAGGCCACAGCACCATAGCAATTTCAGAAGTAAAAAGATAAAGATCACTTAGAAAGTTGCCATTTCATTTCAAGGAACTCTAAAGATTTTCTTAATACACAACACTGAGTTTTGAACTCCTAACATTTTCAAGCACTTCTAAAAACTATTTTGATCTTATTATTCAACAAAGATATACAGGGAAACAAAATACAAGAGGAGCTTCAGAATCCTGCAGAAAGATACATATACAACTTGCTATTAAGAAGGTGGTTGGCACTTTTGTTTTGAAGGTACAATCACTTGAAAGTTTAGTATCAGTATATGCTCCAACAGACAGATGCCATTTTATGGGATTTTAATAACACCACTAGTAAACACAGATCATTATGAATGATGAAAAACGTCTGCATTAAATTACACAGTATCTCTTTCTTAATTTCAGATATGATTTTCATTTTTCTGAACATGTACCTGTGACGGTAGCATTCACAATTTTATGGCTAAAACCTACACTGCATGTACAAACAAGCAAACTTTATTTATTTAAAAGAATAGTGAAAAAAAACTCTACTCGAAGCAGAGCTTTTATCCAGAAAGGCAGTCATCAGCATGGTTCCCAGAGCAAACAACACCTTTAGACTTATGTAAATAATGCTGAAATACTAGAGTTAAAATAAGCAACATAAAAACCCTGGACCAACACACACATCAATAATCACAAATTTGATCTTCATCTACATAACAAAACATTTCTGCTACTGCTGGCTACAGTAATCTCACTGGTGGCCAAATGCTTATTCCACATCTTTACTGTCAAACTCTATTTCAGTACAGATTTTAAAGTCTGAATCCATCAAAAAGGAGTGGTGATTCCAGCTACTTATAAGAGGTTTGTCCCTTCATCTTCAGAATGATGCACCGCCATATTACTCTTGTACCCAAAAGCCTCAGTCTCCATCTGTTTGAACAAGATGACAGGTTTCAAGCCCCTTTGTGGCAGGGCCTGAGTAAACATCAGAAGATGGACAGACTGGTGGTGGAGTAGAGAGGAACATGACAAAAATATTGGCCAGAAAAACAGATGGTGGGCTTGGCACACTGCTGCCTTCTAGCTGATTCGTGGCTGAAGTTTCCTCCCAGCACAAGGAGAAACAGGAGAAAAGCTGAACAGCACTCAGTTGAAAAATCTACCAAGCCAACACTGGAGACAGACTACTGGCCAAGTCAGGGCAGGGAATAGGTTAGTGAAGACTTGAAAGTGAAGACAAATAGCCTACGCTGAATCCCATAGAAAAGCGCAACTTGCTGAAAGGATTAGAGAGTCATAYGAGCATGGAGCCAGGTAAGCACAATGACCTTCACAGAAGCATTTAGGGTATAGGTGTACAGGGCAAGTCTGAAAGTGCCACAAAAAGGTTGTCACAGTAGCTAATATGATCACAGTGTAAAGAAAAAATGTGGTAATTTGAATTAATAGAATGAATTGCAACTTAGTTCCCCCCCAAAATTGGTTACGTTTCCCCTTAAATAAGATTTTACCTTTTTAAAGTCTTTGACACAGAAAAAAGTCTATTTTTTAAACACTTTAAGTTACTAAAAATAACAGTATTATGAAATCAAATCTTTTATGCCCTATCCAAGTCAGAAACATGCTGTTTTCCCACTGGAAGAGGAAGAAAAAGATTCCTACTTAAAAACAGGCTCTCTCTTACTGCTGAAGTCCAGATTTCTCAATCAAGGATCACAGCCTCTTATCAGTCAATGAGTAAGTGATGATCATCCCAATTCTTAATCCAGCACTGTGTTGGTGAACACACGTGAGGAAGGAAACATGAAAAGAGGGAAAGATGCTTCTCTGGAAGTTCATGACTGGCTTTGCCAAAAGTAGTAACTTGCCAAACTGCACTTGCAGGTAAATCAGCTAGAAATACCACGACCACAAAAGTAGAACAAATAGGCCACCTCTACATACATTAAGCACACTAATTAAAGGTTAAAAGGAGCAAACAGAGACAGCCTTTTCAGGAGGGCGATTTTGATCAAACTTGACCCTGAATATAAAGAGAACAGTGTCCAATAAGCAGTAAGAGCAGGAAATTAAAACTAGAAAAATCAGTATCTTTGCCAAAACCATGCACTACAGAAACCTGAAAGTGAGGAAGCCCCTACGTCTCACAAAAATCCATTGGATAGGCTATACTCCTCCACTGATCCAGTTATCTTAAAAACAAAAAAAACCACAAACAAAAAACAAACAAAAAAACCCAACAACAAAAAAACCACAGAGAAAACTGGAAAGGGAGCAAAGTCATAATATAGATCTCAAGCAGAAACACGACCTGTATTCAAAAATCTCTACCAAATCCTATTCACAAACCCACATGGTAGTGCAGCCTGCTGCTCCAGACCCACATCCTGTTACCTACTAAAAGCAAGCCACAACACCCTACCTCTTCTGCCCTCTGGAATCAAGTCAAACAGCACAAGATTCAAAAACATATTCTTAAAACATCAACGCAGAGGCTGAAGATTCAGGAAACGGGTGTCAGACTAAGAAAAGGATGAGTCAAAATATACTAAAGAAAAAAAAAAAAAACAACTACCAAGAGAACAGAAAAACAACATCATGGAAACTATTCGGAAAATAAAACCCCCTCAGTCATAGCTGGAGCTGGTAGCACAAACTGCAGTTTCAGTTGCCAGAACTTCCCATTATAAGACCCTGTGCTCTGTTAATTAAAATCTCTGCCACACTAGAGGCTCAGGGTGAAAGTTTATGTATGAAGCATGGCTATTGTGGTCTTTGGCCAATTAGTTGTGGAAGGTCTCCTCTTGTTTTGTTTTAAAGTTCTTACCTCAAATATATTCTAATATTTCCAAAATAGGGTTAAGGGAAAATGCTTTGTTTGCCTATACTAAAAATGCTACCATTCATCAAAAAGTTTCCATACTGTTACACTTTGTGCTGGTCTCGGTATTCACACTGAACATACTCTGCCTCAAGAACATGCCTCCTTCCCCTGTTCTTGTACAAGTTCCCCGGATTATGCCCAAATTATAAATTTAAAAAAAAAAAAAAAAAAATTACATTTTGTATATGCTAAACAGGATTTGTCAGCTAAGCTGCCTGCAGATTTCAACTGGAAAGGGCCATGCCCAAGACACTTACTGGATTTCTAAATCAGGCTGAGAACATACTGCTTAGTATGTACATACTATACAGTACATGCTAACAAGAATATTCAAGTACAGACACAGAGAAAGATTCTTCCCATAAATTCATTTTCACAGCTCCAAGAGGGAACTATGTTGCTTGCCATCAGAGAATAGAAGTAAGCTGTCACCTGTGATTTTGGGCATAAGAAGGCTAAGCTATTTACACCGAAACAGGTAAAGGTGAGCAACAGAGAGGAGTGGGAAAGAAGAAGATACCAGAATACAGCAGCAGTAGACTACAGGAACAAACCACAATAGGAACAGGTGACTAAATCACAAAAAGATATGCAGAGACACAGAGGAGATCACAGAGTCAAGCACTAGAAAATACTATTTTCCAGAACCTGGAAATAGCACCAGGAATCCCTCTGTCTTCACGTTTTTGTGCTATGAAATCCACTGCTAATGTGTCTCGCAGTCCGCTTGTAACAATTATAACATACAGAGGGTAACAGCCTATTGCTGCCCGTACTTGCTGTACCACCTGCAGGAATAGAGACACCTGAATGATTTTAAAATGTTCTCTGCTAATAATGCATGACCAGCCAGTTCCACATGTGTAATTTCTGAACCATCAAGAACAAAGACTACTTCCAAAAACACCTGCTTCAAGAATGTTAAAGTGACAATGTCAATCAGCCAAGAAGATAGGAGGAAGTCTAAACCAACATTAGTTCAGACCTCTTGTATGTCTATGCTCCGATCAAGACTTTAATTATCTGAACCAGTCCCTCCCCTCCACCCAAAGGATCCCAACTGAATTAGTATACAAACAGTGACAAAAAGACTTGTACCACAAATGAGCAGTAGGGCTTACTGGTGGCACTGAAAAAATTTAATTGCTAACGTTCATGAGAAAAGTTATTTTTAGCATCACAGCAAGAAGTGATGCAATGGAACAACCGAATCATGTACGCTCTCTGTACACAGAACTTAAAGCAGTACTCAAAACTCATGCCAGGACAAAGGCTTTATTTACTGTGGCTAGAACGTTATCACTTTCTGCAAAGTTGCCAGAAGACAGCTTTGTTCTCACTCATAAAGCTTGCATTGTTAAAATATTGGGGTTTGGTTCCCACCCCCGCCCCAGCTTAGCTCAATTCTCCCTAATGCTCACACTTCAATGGTGGTTAACCCTCCACTTTATCATTGCAGACATTGTTTCCGTGAAACATCAACATCTTGACTATCCCAAGTTCACAGAAACATGAGAATGCTGACCTGACAGGCTGCAGTGGAACTAATGAATAACAGAATTACTATCTTCTGATGATCTCCTCCACAGTCCGAGTCTTAACAGCACCGTATGCTTGCACAATACAGATGCAAGCAAACCTGCATACAGATTTTACAAAAACGCTTCCAAAACAGTTAAGGAAAAATAAAAAAAGATAATGCAAAGAGATTGTGTTTCTGATTCCATATGGGAAAAAGCCAACACACGCTGGTCTGGCAAGAAAATGAGAAATAGTTTGCATTCACGAAACATGATTAACTACTAGTTTATGACTGGGAATATGTGAACAACAGGTTCAAAGTGCTGAAGATCTCCTACTTCATGAGMGGCTACATTGCCTCTTCAGCAGGTTTTGGCAAAAAGCCATTCAGACATGCCAAGCTTCTAAAGTCCAGGAAGATCTGGAAAGCCTCTTTCATAATCATATACTAACATGAGCCTTCTGTAAGTTTACAACCACTGTATTTTACAGGACTTTGCACACCATGTCCTCAGTTCAGTATCAGACTTTTTTCCCTGGCTTCTCTTATTAGGAGAACAATAAACAGGTATAAAGTTAATGCACAAAGAGGTTAGTACCTTAGATTTTTTGGTTCTCTTGTCATCCTCTTCATCTTCAGACTGGTGGTGCTTTTTCTTCTTTTGTTTTTTAGCCAAGTGTGACTGACTTGTTTGAGACACTTCTATATCCTCATCCAGCACAAGGTCATACTTGGCACTGATGGTGTTGGTTAAGGACAGATCTGTTACTTAATATCAATAAATAGCTGAACATAAAAGCTCACAAAGCAAACAAACACCCATTTATCAGACCAGAGTTTACCAAGACTTACTATGTATTTCAGTCAGAACAGAATTGTACACATTGAAAAAAATCAGCTGTGCTAAAATGACTGAATTCTGTCCTGTCAAACAGTACAGCCAGGTCCCAATTCTCCTTTCTTTTCTACCTGTGGATATCTGAACAAGCTATGGTCTTCTCTCCTCTCATGCTCACCACAAGCAAAGTAGAATCACAGAGCATGATTTATTTACTACTATGGTCTCGTTTTGGATCCAGCAGGTCCCTTGTGAAACTACTTCAAACTCTGTTATGCCACATGCCATTCCAGGGCTCTGGACTGGGAACATTATTTACCTGCACACAACATGGAAGTGAAACAGCACATCCTGATTTGACTAAATTCATCAAAGTCTTCAAATGAAAAACGCAAAATGCTCAATTCCATCTCAAACACCAAATGGTTATATGAAGCAGCAGCAAAACAGTCATTTGGCAAGCTTTAAGAATAAGAAGTCTCTTCCAGGCTGTTTTTATAAACTGTACTTAGTGCAAAAAATACCTTTGACCAGAAAAGGATACTCCTGCTTTGGTTTTACCTTCTCTTTCAGAGCAAGTTTTGAAGGTTTGTCACGTTCCTTTTCATACTCTTTGAAATCGTCCTTGGTATACCGCCCACCTGCCCACAGAAAAAAAATACTCAATTCACTCCAACTAAAAAAACCACCAAGATCCACACCTATCAGTAAGTGCTGCTTATGAATTTAAGGGCTCTTCATAACCACACAGAGATTCATAGCAGGATACAGTTCCAGAAACAACATTGACATCTGGGTAACAGAGCAGAAGAGAGTAGGACAAGTTGTGATTTTGTCCTTCTCCCACAGCATTCTCCTAGAGAAGCTGGCAGCTCATGACCTAGACAGGTGTACTCTTTGCTGGGTGGAAAACTGGCTGGACAGCCAGGCCCAGGGAGTTGTGGTGAATGGAGTGAAATCCACTTGGCGGCCGGTCACGAGCGGTGTCCCCCAGGGCTCCGTTTTGGGGCCGGTCTTGTTCAATATCTTTATCAACGATATGGATGAGGGGATTGAGTGCTCCCTCAGTAAGTTTGCAGACGACACCAAGTTGGGCGGGAGTGTCGATCTGCTCGAGGGTAGGAAGGCTCTGCAGAGGGACCTGGACAGGCTGGACCAATGGGCTGAGGCCAACTGTATGAGATTCAACAAGGCCAAGTGCCAGGTCCTGCACTTGGGTCACAACAACCCCATGCAACGCTACAGGCTTGGGGAAGAGTGGCTGGAAAGCTGCCTGGCRGAAAAGGACCTGGGGGTGYTGGTTGACAGCTGGCTGAACATGAGCTGACAGTGTGCCCAGGTGGCCAAGAAGGCCAATGGCATCCTGGCCTGTACCAGAAATAGTGTGGCCAGCAGGAGTAGGGAAGCGATCATGCCCCTGTATTTGGCACTGGTGAGGCCCCACCTCGAATACTGTGTTCAGTTTTGGGCCCCTCACTACAAGAAGGACATTGAGGTGCTGGAGCGTGTCCAGAGGAGGGCAACGAAGCTGGTGAAGGGTCTGGAGAGCAAGTCTTATAACGAGTGGCTGAGGGAACTGGGACTGTTTAGTCTGGAGAAAAGGAGGCTGAGGGGAGACCTTATTGCGCTCTACAACTCCCTGAAAGGAGGTTGCAGCGAGGTGGGTGTTGGTCTCTTCTCCCAGGTAACTAGAGATAGGACGAGAGGAAATGGCCTCAAGTTGCGCCAGGGGAGGTTTAGATTGGACCTTAGGAAAAATTTCTTTACTGAAAGAGTGGTTAAGCATTGGAACAGGCTGCCCAGGGAAGTGGTGGAGTCACCATCCCTGGAAGTATTTAAAAGAYGTGTAGATGAGGCGCTTAGGGACATGGTTTAGTGGGCATGGTGGTGTTGGGTTGATGGTTGGACTTGATGATCTTAGAGGTCTTTTCCAACCTTAATAACGATTCCATGATTTTCTTGCTTGCAGATCCCATTAAACAACATATGGCTTTCTCCTCACTCATGTCCCGTGGAGACAATGCATGAACAGGACCACAGAGCAGGATTTAGCAACAAGTCCCATTCTGATTACAGGTCCTATGTCACACTACTTAAAATTCTGTTACCATGAAGGCCTACAGACTATTCCCATTATTAAATGACTTTTTGCTCCGGGCTCCACAAAGGGAAACCTCTGAGACAGCTACAGCTTAGGAATTCAAGTGGAAAACTATTAAAAAATTGTCATGTCTTGATTTAAAGAGGGGCATGACAGATTTCATTTTCCATCCATTCACTTGGAAATACCAGCTCACAGATTAATAAACTATTCTACAGCAACGTGCTGCCATCTCATGGTCATTCTTAAAACTGCAATATTAACTGGCTAGGTCAGAAATGGCTACTGAAGGTGGAAGGACAAGACTTCCTCTAGGTCATTTTTTGGGTACCATATAAGCACAACAAGATGACAATATAGTTAGCTATCCAATATTTAGGCCAATTTAGACCTAAGTTACCCGGTAAAGAAAAGTTTTCCATGTAGTCAGTTAGTACAGGATGCACTGCAGAGCACGGTATAGATTACAAAATCATCTCAGCTCTGTGCAGGACAAGTTCTAGTACCTCAGTGTCCATGACTAGTCCCAACCTGGAGAAATCACATGCAAACAATTGAGGGCTGACTGCATTTTTAGGCAAAGACACAGAAGAACATCACCACTGCAATGCACAGTCACCTCTCCAAGTCCAGTGTTTTCCTCACATCACCAACAACCAAATAACCACTGTATCCACCTCTCCCACCATCTTTTTCCTGCCAAAACATCCTCAAACATCTGAAACTGGGTTTTATAACATACAGCCTGCTATGCAATACACTTGACCTACAGGAGGTGAAGAGGGGAAATCCCTGGCCTGAATACTGACTTTTTCTTGTATACACCCAACTGTCATACAGTGAATAAAGAAAAGAAACTAGAAAGTAACGATGTACTGCCATATTATTTTGCTAATAAGTAATATCAAAAAACATCACTTTTAAAGCTTGAGAGGAACAAATGATTTACTGGCAAAAATACATCTGATAAAAAGGCAATCCATAGCAATGTAATGCTAATGTAACAGTAGTAAACCCTTCTACTCTTTCATATGGAACAAGTGAAGAGAAGAGCTAGCAACTGTGTTGCTCTATTTACTACAGTACCAGGAAAATTTATATCCCTGAAGATAAGATGATTTAAGCTCATAACAATTGCTTCTCTTTATACAATACTTACAGTTTAGAAGTCATGGCTTATTAAGTTATGAGGGTCAAAGAATCACAAGCGTACCTACCTTTTCCCTTCCACTTAATCTTTGCAACAGACTGGCTAAAATCCACATGTATCCGTCTGTCATCTATCAGCA
The DNA here is from genome assembly GCA_035582835.1 of Phoebastria nigripes. Taxonomy (NCBI): domain Eukaryota; kingdom Metazoa; phylum Chordata; class Aves; order Procellariiformes; family Diomedeidae; genus Phoebastria; species Phoebastria nigripes. The sequence continues at coordinate 833,216 of JAYKAV010001367.1, forward strand.
CATTGTCCATTTTGAAGTAGGCTTTCTCACAGTCTTCCTCCTGATATTTATGTTTCCAGAAAATTTTGAGTCATGATTATTTCATAGGAATATTCACTGAAGAGCTCAAACACAAATTCAACTCTTTAATTGCATACATTTTTTTCCTAAAATTGTATAAAGCACAGCAGTTCTTGCATTGTGCCATTTCAAAAGAAATAGTTATGCTTTGTCCGAATGTAAACATTTCAAATTCCATTTCTTCAGTTCATTTCACTATTTTAAAAATTTACCAATCCAGCTACGTGTTTGGCACATGTAATACATTCAGAAAACAAGGAAAAAAAGGACAACTAATAAAAGCTCCATTTTAAGTACATAAGTAGGCTAAAGAAAAGTGAGAACACTTCCAGTGTTTTCCAGTTTTCCTCACAGATTAGAGAGATTAGCAGATACAAACAGGAAACTACGCACCATCAAGAGAGCTTTTACTATCAATCTCACAGTAAGAGCAGCAGGTTGATAAAGCAACCATCATTTACAAGCCCAATATAGGACACTACTGTACACACCGATCTACCTTCTTTCATACACCCTCCTCTCTTTATGCAGCTCGTCTCCTTTTTCTCCTAGCATTCCCTTGTTTAACTCTTCAAAGTCCTAATGTGCTCTGGGGAAGAAAAGGGACCTGCTCTCCTCCCACTGGTTTCAAGACAACCTAAGAAGAACATACTTGTATTGCTTGGCTGAACAGAGAAAGAGTTAAACATTTGCCTCATTCGGGACCTACAACTTCTATAACTAAGTCAGTAAGAGAAAATATTAGCTACCCCACACTTGAAGATTTCACTGTTTTTCCTTAACGGAAGTATGCCGAAAATGAACTCTTATAAGCAGAATCTACATACAGTATACCTAAATAACATACCTTTTCAAACTCAATGAAAGCGTAACAGAGAGATTCACCAGTCTTCCAGTCTCGAATCACTTCACAGCTGAAAAATTGATATGAAATTAAAATGTCAATGCTGTTGGAGCAAAAAACGTAGGATAGGCAAGCACTGTTTAAAAGGGAGAATAACAGTTAAAAAAAAAAAAAAAAACCAAAAAAAAAAAAAAAAAAAAAAAAAAAAAAAAAAAAAACAAAAACAAAAAAAACAACAAAAAAACAAACGACCCTTGAAGGTATTATAACACTTGATTCTGAGACCCCTACTGATGTGGGGGTGTCCGCACAGAAGAAATGCATGTGGCATTACTTGAGTAATTATTACACTTAACTCACAAGTGGTTAACATGAAGTGTAGAACTAGGGATGAATTTCTGATTAATGAAACAAAATCTGTTTTCCAACACTACTGTTTGTTACTGATTTTTTGCATTTCACTAATGCAAGACAAGAAATTTCACATTCTGTTTTCTCAGTCATTTTAAGGAAAGTTTAAACAGACATATGACAAACTTTCTCTTCTTAGCAAGCACCTCTTTAGCAACCATCTTCTTATCAGGCAGTTCACTGGGCAAAAATAAGAAGCCTGAAGTATTGAATCAGTAGATGCAAAATAGAAACAATACAGTATTGCATCAGTATTACCAAACTCTTGTATACAACATGAGAATTCTCACTACAGGATGTTAAAGGAGGTCAGACAGGCAACAAGGGCAGGAAATGTGGTATGAAGGCGAGATTTAATAAGGTGACACCTCCCCCATGTGTACTGAGGAAGTGACAAATCAGGATTAGGATACACATCCAAAAGATGATCAAGACAAAAAAAAAAAGGGAGGGGGGAAGGAGATGACAAGGCTATTCAGACAAGCTATATGAATTCTTTGCAGCAGCCATCAGTGAGGAAGAAGGTAGGATAGTCTTGTGCCAGAACCCTCCTTTGTGGATTATTCAGAGAATCTATCTGAAAGCAGAAGGACTGCAGAAGAGGTACTGAACAAACAGATACAGGGAAAAAAAGAGTTTAAGAAATCCCTAGGACATTCAGAAATCATGCTGGAGTTGTAAGAGTGGCAAACACAATGCCAATTTCACTCACACACACAGACAGTCTAGTGAAGGATCTGGGAGTCTGCAGGCCTGTACGCCAGTACTGCACAAACTGGTAGAAACAACCCAGAACAGAGTTAGCGTGCATCTGAATAAAGAGGACATACTCAGGACCATCTGAATAAACCTAAGTGAAGTTCTCTGAAAGAGTCAATATGCTTATGCGTGATGATGATCTATTTGATGCAGTCTTTTGAAATCCCTCTGGAAATTCTAATAAACTCCTGCACCAAAGGCTTTTGGGGAAACTAAGCAGCAATGGCATAAGAAACATATTTGCTTTGATAAACATGTGAAAGACCAGGTAAGAGCAAACAGTCATTTCTCACTGAGAAAGAGGTCACCAGTGGAGTTTGACGATGATACTGATGATACTAAATTGTTAAAGGTGGCAAAAATAAAGACTGAAAAAATTGCAGAAAGTTCTTAGGAGATCAACTGAGCAACAAGATAGCAAATGACGTTCAACGTAGATAAATGCAACAAGATGAGCATGGTGGCGGGGGGGAATCCTAATTGTGCATTTTTAAACGAAAAAAAAAAAAAAAAGCTTTAGCATCAACTAGAAAAGGAGTTGAGAGCAAAGCAGAGAATACCACTGTGCCACTGTAAATCTGTAATTTCTTCAATACCGTGTGCAGTTCTGGTCCTCTCACCTTGAGACGAAAACAAAAGAACAGAAAAAGGTTGAGGAAAGGGAAACAAGGTAAGGAAAATTCCTCTACAAAGCATCAGTATGTAGGCTAGTACTCTTAGCAAGAAAAAAGGATGACTTTGGGGTATAGCATAGAGAGGTGTAGGAAAAGTAGGTTTCACTGCCCATCATGTCTTTTGATACCAGCACTAGGAGGAATCAACTGAAACTAGGAGCTAAGTTCAAAACTGAAAAAGGCAGCAGGTATGAGCAACACCTTAACAAGGAGTATATTGGATGCCAGAAATGTTTGTCGCTTTATCTCAAAACCATACATATTCCCATTGAAAATAAAAACCCAGAGACTCTATGTAGCTCGTGTAGCGTCTGAAATAAAACTGCTGAAAGGAGGGAGAGGATGGGGGGCTGGGGAGAGTATCATATGCTTTCCTTGTTCCTACGCTTCCCTAGGCTTTCACTTAAAACCACTGCTGGGACAGGATACTCATCCAGCTAGATGTGACTTTGTATCACCACTGTTGTAGTCTCTATCCAAATACATGCAGGCACAGGATAAACCTCCAGAGATACCAGAATACTACTTAACAGCCAAACCTAAAAGAGACTGGTGGGAATCAAGTTCAGTTTCAACAAAGAAGGCTTTCTTTTTTATTTTACAATAATTACCTTTTAATGGGGCCAAATCGTGAAAATATTATCTCTAGGTCTTCATCTGTGGTCACAGGATTCAGTTTACAAACAAACAGCACGTTTTCTGGTGGCTTGACCTCTGCATCTGGTAAGTCTCCTACCTGTGGCATACAGAAAAAGACTTTCATCACTTCTGCCTAAAGGTCTCTACATTTTATTGCCACAAGCACACTGGCAACACATCTTTTGGATGATCTCAGACACATTCCTATCACAAAATCAAAAATTAATAAAATATTCAATAATACTCAATGTCACAAAAAACGTTTTTTCCATAGCACCTAAAAATGATTATCTATTTGCAATTCCACCACTGGTACTTCATTAAAGTCACAAATACTTTCTACCTTGCTTTCCCTGTTCATAACATAACAAATACACAGTTCTGAAAGGTGAAAGTGTACTTTTAAAGCCACTCTGTTATAAAAATAAAAATGGACTGGATCTATTCTTAGACACTATCTTAGTGTCTGTCTGTACCCAAGACAAACTTGCCTTTCCTTGAAATCTGGCAACAGCTAGGATAAGTTTAAATTTAAGATAGCTTGATAAGCTATTACGAGGAGCGGCTGAGGGAACTGTGGTTGTTTAGTCTGGAGAAAAGGAGGCTGAGGGGAGACCTTATTGCGCTCTACAACTACCTGAAAGGAGGTTGCAGYGAGGTGGGTGTYRGTCTCTTCTSCCAAGYAACTAGTGATAGGACGAGAGGAAATGGCCTCAAGTTGCACCAGGGGAGGTTTAGATTGGACATTAGGAAAAATTTCTTTACTGAAAGAGTGGTTGAACATTGGAACAGGCTGCCCAGGGAAGTGGTGGAGTCACCATCCCTGGAAGTATTTAAAAGACGTGTAGATGAGGCGCTTAGGGACATGGTTTAGTGGGGCTTGGTGGTGTTGGGCTGATGGTTGGACTTGATGATCTTAGAGGTCTTTTCCAACCTTAATGATTCTATGATAAGGATGAGAAGTTACAATTATACAACTTTGTTCACACAGACAGAAGGGAGAAAGCATTCATGCTTACTAAGAAACAACACTTGCTTACAGCACGCACAACTTCAATGTTTGCAACCTTTGATCAAAACTCCCATCCTCAAACTAGCAAATTAAGTTACAGAGGAAAATGCAAACATACACACACCACCTCCTGTTGAACTGTAGCACTTCTTTTTAAAACCTGAACAGAAGACTAGTGATATTTAAACAATTTATCTCCATCTTTTACTTAATATGCTAATAAAAAGGTAATGCATATTAGTTTGATAGCAGAAAGAAGCAAAATAACACAAGTAAGAAGCAGATTCCACAAAAGAGAACACAAAAGGAGCTTAAGCACATGACACTCTCAGAGAAGTTTACTGTTTCGACAAAGGAACAATGGAACTAATAGTTGGGGTTTTTCAAATCAGTGAAACTAGCAATACATTTAGTTTTTCATCTCTTCAGCTTATATAATACAGCTCCCTATTGCATACCGCCCAGCAATGCTCACGGGAAAATTACCGCATTGGCTCACATACCCTGCTCACCTTTTTTAGCTACCCTTAACTTTATCTGGAAAACAGGTCATTAGGCCCACTGCTGCCACAAAACAAAGAGTCCACACCTGTAGATCTTCTGCGACACTGTGGCCACATCTAGACTGACCTTGGTATTAGTGTCTGCTGCAAACTATTCACCATAAATTTGAATTTGGTGGTTGTAAAGAAATGCGATGGATTCACCCATCCTTCAACAGTGTGTGTGCTTTTTTCTTTTTCTTTTTTTTCTTTTTTTAAAAAAAAAAAAAAGACTTCAAAGCCTATTTGAAGAGATTATCTCAAATGAGCTCAGCTCTCTCCCACACATGCTAAACCTTTTCCAGGATTAAAGATATTCAGCAGCATATTATGTATTTTATGTTTTTAATTGGATGCATTTCTAGCAAGTTTTTATAAAGCCTCCACTCATCCACTTTTAATCCTGGCTTTGAAAATGAAACATCATCGGTTTTATCAGAAAACTGCCTCCAGTGCTCATGCTCAATCCTTTTCATTGTACCACAGACATTTAATAGCACAGATTCTGAGCCATGACATGATCATCAGATGAGCAATTTCAAGATAAATAGTACATATCCTCCTAGACTTAATATAAACATGCACACACAGAAGAGTAACATCTAAAAGGTAAATGCAGAAAGATGTTCACCATTTCCAGAAGAATGGCACGAGTTTTTGCTTCTTTTTCTGCCTGAACTTCCTCTATTTCATCTGCAGACCGTCCTTTCAAGTCATCAATTTCTTCATCTGCTCCTATTCTGCCACTCTGAAAAATGAAGGAAAAAGCTATTTATTACCAAGCCATGACCAAAAGTTGTTTCTCACTTTCCAAATATTACTTGGATGACCTCCCCCCTCACCCCTCAAGACGTGAAAAATGCTTAAGCACTGTATCTCTGCAGAACTGGGCTTTCATTCTGTTCTTCCCACTTAGATTAAAAAAAGAGAGAGAGAGGAGATGTTATGCTCATGTGTTTCAGGCACTATGAATGATGTATGAACTTTCACGCCCAATTTGAACCATATTCAGTTAGATATTCTAAATTCTTTTATACTCCCATCTCACACTCAACATCTCACCACAAGTGTCAACTCATTTCTAATCTAGATATCTTCATTTCTGGTAGGAGCTAAGGACCACTCCAAATATTTGTGGTGTCTAATAAGACTCAAACATTAAATATAATATACCACAACAAGAATTTTATTTTTACACATCTATAGCTAGGCAGGATTTGAGGTTTAATTTTTTCTCCTCATCAGCATGTCTGCCCTTCTTACAGACGTTTCTACACTAAAAGGTGTATCTTCAGACAGTCTAGGGGGGAAGAAAACTAAGTATAAGCTTTCAAATCTCTACGCAGTTGGCAGTGAGCTATTAAACTCCTTATACCGTTTAACATATCTGAAGGTACATCAGAGATTAACCACAGTGCAGACGTACTATGAAAGCCTAATTCCAATCTTGTAATTATATTTATTAAGCTTAAAAATAAACAATATTCTCTCTAGTCAATTTATTCATTGTTTGAAACAACTGTTTCCATACAAGGAGATAATCTCACATAGCAACTTCTGTAACTGCATGCTATGAGTAAGTTATGAATAATTACTATCGTATTTTTAGCAAATTCCTTGTTTGATCAAATACACAACAGTATGCATACTTGTAGATATAACTCAAAGAATGACCAAGATTATTTCCACTGAAACACAGACTATTTCACATTTAAAAGGAAAACAGCAGTAAGCACTTCAATATTAATAAATGTTAGTTATATTTTGTCTTCTACCAGAACATACAAAAACCCAGTAATGCCAAAAGGTGAATATTCTGAACGTTCTGCTTAACTGCACTGTAATTAGAAATCTAAAATATGGCTTTCCAACCTAACTCCACCTAGTCACAAGGGAGAGCACCCAAGTCACCCTTTTATCCTTTTCTTGAAAGATTAAGCAGCCGTATTTGATTAAACACAACAATAGCCCCAAAAAACAGACAAGCATTTGACATATCAGAACTCAAGCTGGCGTAGTAGAAGAGCATCTCTTATCCTCCTACGCTAAAAATGTGTAGTTCTTTTAGGATATAAACTTGACAGACAAAATCTTAAAGACAGAATTCTTATTTTGACCAAGTCTGTGCTGGCCACTAATAGGGATAAGTTTATTTAATTATTTCTTCTAACTTTTCCCCAAGAAGCTGTCATAAACACTCACATCTAGCTGTTCCTTAGTAGGTTCTGGTGAGTGATCAGGAATAGACAAGCCGGGTGGGTCTTCAAATGGATCATCTAAAATTACTGTATGATTTATCCTTAGAGAAAACAAAATCAAGACCAGTATCAGTCACATGCAAATAAAACTCTCTCTACCCAAGTAACAGGAAACCAGCCCCGCTGATTCTCAGTTATAACCCAAATAGCCAAACATACTGTATGCTTGTAAATACTAGTACTGATGCTTTTGTAAAGGCAACATAGTTGCACATTTTCTTATATAGTTGTTTATTTTAGTACCTGCTTATTTTACCAATAATACTGGAATAAAAGAGTATTTAAGATACCATGTACAGGTCATCTGACATCGCCATATTAATCTAGTTTCCAAGAAAAGGTGAATTTGTTTAATTATAATGCATTCCTCAAAAAGGGAAGTTAAAAGCAGTCACACCTGATATCTTGATACGGGATAAAATCCTTATCTACAAAGGTTTCATTAATTGTCTTCAATACATCCATGCCTTCTGTCACTTCTCCAAATACTGTATGCACACCATCAAGGTAATCCAGGTTTTCCCCTGTAGTAATAAGAAACTAGAAAAGAAGATACAAAACCAGTAACAGTAAATAGAAAAATTCAGGGCTTGAGGTACAACTCTCACTGAAATCAGTGGGGGAAAAAAAAAAAAAACACCCCAAAAAACAACTCTTCCTGACTTCTGCGGGAGAAGATTAGTCATCTTCTATCAGCTCTGAGAACGTGGTGAGCCAATCTACAGCTCACAGCCACTGCCTGAGGAAGAGAGGCGCTCTCATACAGTTCTCCCTCTGCACAAACTCGCAGCTCTGGCTCACTGGACCCTTCTGTGAATTGATGTGACTCAGTAACCTGGCAGAAAACCGCACCGGCAGAGGAAGAGCAGACAGTTATCTGCCAGGTAGGTTTGTTCAGCAAGATCAGCAAAGGGAGAGGACAGAAAGAGCAAGGCTACCCCTCTGGGCAGCAGTGAGCTGAGCTCAAATCACCTGTTCAAACTGCATTCAGAAGGTGCATTTTCACAATTTTGGCAAAAGCTTCTGTAGTTCTACCTTCACCTGCTTCATTCCAGACTTTTTCCTTCCTTCCCTTGTATCACAAAGCCTTCTCTCCCAAAAAACAGGATGCAGTAGCATTGAGAGGAGAACTAGAACACAGTAGCATTGACTTAGATCAGCTTGAACCGGCACTGACATGTATCCTAACACAAATCAGGTGTTTTGCTTTAGGGCAAAACCGAAGCTATGAAAATTGATACCAGCTGAACACTTGGTAACAAATTAAAGACAGAGGACACTTGGTAATGAACAAAAGAGGAAGAAGCAGATATGCACAAATAACAGAACACAACTATTACATCCACACTTTACAGTCTGACTGGTGACATCTCACTCCTCATTCTCTGCAACACAGTTAGGACTGGTTAGTATTTGGCATAGGTTACACTAAGCTACATTATATTTGTAAGCCAACTCCATGGAATTCCTTACTGGAATTTTTTCTCTCCCAAGGAAGAAGCTGCAATAATGTTCCTGGGAACTGCATTCATTCCCATATGCCTGTGGATATGCTAGCAGGCTGCATTCTTAAATGTAAATATAAGTGTCATCTCTTCTTCCTAAACCCCCCACCCAAACAAAGAATTTTATACAGACAATGCAGGGAAGCAGCAAAATTAACTCCATATATTACAAGCTCTAGCTGGAATAAAACTGTGGGTTTTTTAAATTGCTCTTCCATTATTTAAAAAACCCTCTTTTTAAAATTAAAACATATGGATACTACAAATGAGGCATTTTAATATATAAAAGTGACAATGCATCTAAAAATAATAATTTAGAAATAATATCATTCTATGAGATTAGAGCTTTAAATACACCTACAGCAAAAACTTTGTGCACGTGAACAGGGAACAGCAAAGGGAACAACACTCTCAAAAATTGTTTTATAACAGGACTGGAATAAAACTGTAAACTTACATTGTATTATTAATGCACACTTTTATGTAACCATACAGAGGAAACTGTGGTATGATTTCAGTTTCCAAGCTAACATGAAGTTATAACCAGAAAGTTTTAAGATTATTTTAAAACCCAATTTCCTTACTTTTCACTTCCATTTAACTATAGGATTTTTTCCTGCCCATTCTATAAATCAGCAAAATCACATCAAGGTATTGACAGAAAAGAATAAACAAAGGAAAAAAATAGAGGACTGAATTCTAACAAATAAAACTTATAAAATTAATCTAGGACAGGATTTAAATCTGATCATTTTAATCTCTTTCTTGTCTGTAATCAAATACCCATTGGCACCTCAGACACTATGCAAAATACTTATCTTACCTGTGGCGATTTTTTTACATGCCTTTTGACCATATTACAAGATGATGCTATCGAGATGACACTGTCATTGTTATGCCTCTTTTGTAAATTCAAGGAATTTTCATTTTAGTTACTTAGATGTGTACCAAGGCTTTCCAACACTGTATGCTGACCTGTGATCCATGCTGATCATTGCCATTGTTCACCATTGACACGGTTCCCTTTTTCTTGTGCTTAATTCTCGGCACTTTTTCTGCCTCAAAAAATCTAGCTTGATCACCATACAGTTGACTGAAAATATATATAACAAATACGTTAGAAGGCAAAGGAATTTTAAAGTGAGATGAACAAATGCTGTGAAACAGTAAATAAAACATCTTAAAAATTTTTACATTGGCATTCAAATAAAACCAGAATTTATAATGCATCCATGCACATTTTTATGGACCTGTACACTTACATAATTCACTTTATATTACAGGGAACAACAGATTTTTCTCTGAGGCATTTCACAGCGGCTTTTTTTTTGGGGGGTGGGGGATGTATTTGTATGTTTTTAAATGCAGTATATAACATTTTTCTAAGACTTGAAGCAAATATATATTTTGGTAAGTAGGTTCCATAAAAATAAGTTAATCCACACTGTAAAAACATAATAACTTATGTCACAAATTTATCTTCCAAGATAAATGGAAAGCAACTAAATCTATGTGTAAACTTAGTTCATCACATAGACAGGACTGCATACAGTAATTTGAGATACACAGGATATGACAAACTGTTAAATTCTTTTTAATTTTTTAAGTCTAACCCTGATATCACTCTTTTTGTCTCACTCCATAACTGACAGAGGCATGGTCAATACACACATTTGCTCAAATTTAAGGACAGTGTTCTGTTTGAACTCATTTTGCTAAGCAGGTGTAAGCCTCTGTGAAGAGAGGATTCAAATTAAACTTTGCCTCCATCAGTTTCCTGGGTAGAAAGAACAGAAACTCCAGTTTCATGGACTTCAGCTGTAATGAACAGGTAGAAAAGACAAAGTGCCATTCTCCATGCTAGTAGCAGAACAGAATCTGCCACTTACTCCACCTGCCATACTGAAGAGCCTCAGAAGACCAATCCTTATAAAAGAGCAAAATATCAAAATAAACTTGATCTACCCATGCGCAGAGACAGCTCAGGTCTGGCAAGTTTACCTACGTAGACTTGCATCTGCTTAGCACAATTATACTGCTTCCAGGATCACCAGAGTGGTGATCCAGGTTTTCAAGGTTTTGTATTTAAGAGGCTCTGACAGACCAGGCTTACAAAAGTCAATACTGGTCTAGCAACACTGTTTCTGTCCAAACTAAGCTATTTATCTCTGTATACTGTGTTCCCCAGCACTCCAGGTTTAGTTCTGCTCTGCAATTTTAATTCTACTTTTAATAACAATTTCAAATGAATCATATAGAACATATGCACTTTGCTAACTTCCATGCTAGCCATTTGAATGATTTCTTCAACTTTTAAGTGCATGACTACTGAAAATACCTTGAACAAGGAAGAAAAGTGATTTCCTTATACACATTCAACATGACTAAAATGAACTCAAGTAAATTTTTAGAGCAACAGGATTACTTTCTTATACACAGAAGAAATCAAGCATAGCCTCTATATTCCCCTCCCGCTCAATTAAATGCATTTTGTTACAAAAATAAAAGTAGTAACAAACTGCTAATGATTTTGCCTTCTACAGAGCACTTAGTTACAATACTTCTCTTACAAAACTAAACCTATAATTATTTGCTAACTTTTAAATAAACAGAAATTTATGTATAACTTGTTAGTTGTAACTTCGCTTCTAAGGTCAGCGATAGAATACTGTCCAGAAAAACATCTGAATGGCCAAAGGCAGCATAGGAATTAAAAAGGTATTTAGGTATGATAACCAAAGAAGCTTATTCATCAACATTTTTACTTCCCATCAGTAATTCTGCCCCAAGAGAGCTGAAGACAGTCTAATTGGAACCCCTATTCCCCTATACAGCTTCTCTGTCGATTAAGTAACACAAAAGTTTTACTTACCAAAATATGGATTCCCCTCCACGGCCAGTTCCCATGGGGTCACCGGTTTGTATAATAAAATCCCTCTGTCACAAAGCAGAATACATAAGATATTGCTTTCATGTTTGTGAATTTAAACCAAGAAAAAAAATAAGGAATTGAGAACGCTCACCTGTACATTATAAATAAGACAATAGTTGTAGTACTTGACTTTGCAGAGCTTCAGAAAATTCAGGCAAGCTGTAAGAAATTATACCAACAATTAATAAAGAAAACCCCAGATATAATAAGTACAGGTATAACAGATATCCGGTTCAATGTGTAGAAAGGTGTTTTTGGAGCAGACTGTGTTAAGACTTATCAGCGTACAACCTACAGACGTTGTGAGAAATGCTCTAAGGAGAGGTAACATTTCCTCCCTTCCTAAAGCCTACCTCTAATGATTCAGAGAACCCTAAACACAGCTACTTATACAGAAACGCACATTTCTTCTCCCCAGTTTCTTTCCAAACCCCTAAGAAAGAAGATCACAGCTGCTTTTCGATTTAGAATATATTACATTTTCTCAATTTTTTGAGTATATATGCATTACACGATAACAAACGCGTAACAACAACAACAAAAAAATCCAAACTTCTCAACAGCACTTGATGCTTGTAACTATTTCCAACACACATATACAAGCCCACGGGGACCGCTGACGGCCACGGAAATCCCGGCACTCGTTTGGATCTAATCCCAGGACTGAGGTCCGACGCGACACGCCAGAACACGGGGTGGGAGAAGGCGCGTTGTTGACTGAAACCACCCGCAGGAGGCCCCGCCGGCAGCTAAACCTCAGGTTGCGACAGCCCCAGCAAAGCGCCCGGCTCGCTACCAGGGCCGAGGGGAGCCCAACGGCCGGCGGCTGGGGCGGCGCGGCGCGGCGCGGGCAGCGGCCCAACGGCCCCTTCCCCCCCGAACGGCGGAAAACCTCGGGAACCTTCGCAGCCCCCAGAGCCGCGGCAGCCGCACCGCCAGCCGGGGAGCCGCAGGGAAGCGAACCTCGCGTCCTCCGCCAGCGCCACCGCGGCGGCCACGAGCAGGGCCGGGTGGTTAAAACCCCGCACTTCCTGACCGATCAGGCGCCATCCGGGCGCGGAGGGCGGCTGCAAGCGCTGTCTTCCGCCAGCGGCGACTAGCCCGCCCGCAGCTTTATTCGGGTCTTCCACCTGTCCGCGCAAGGAGCAAAACCGGGCCCGTCCGCGACCGCCTCAGCCGCCCCGGCCCGCCGCGCTCCTACCGCGGGGCCGCTCCTCCGTGTACAGATCGATCACCAGGTCGCCCAGCGTGGTCTCCAGCAGCACGGCCATGGCCACCACCCGCCTCCGCACGGCGGCCCAGCCCGCCGTCGCTAGGCCGCCCTCTGCCGGCGCGGAGGAGCAGCTGGCGCCGAGGCAGCACGGCCTCGCCGCMCCCCGGCAGGCCGCGGGCCCCGTGGGGAGGGTGGGAGGGGTGCCCGGGAGGGCCTGCCAGGCGCCCTGGAGGCGCAGGGAGAGCTCCCCGCTGCAAGCGCCTCCCCTCCTCGGGGACGGATGCCCCCACAAGCGCGTCGGCCTCGCAGCGGGACGAGCCCCGAGGCCGTACCGGCCCTCGCAGCTGCCCGCCTCCACGTCGTCGCCGACGTGAGGAAAGCTGCGTCTCAAAGAGGCCAACAAGCGCGCCCGTTTCCCCTGTTCTCGCAAGCCCAGGGGCTGCAGAAAGATATGGCGCGGCTGCGCCCCCACGCCTCTCCCCCTCCGGCGGGGACAGGGGTGGAGGCAAGGGGGGGTAGGCTGCCAGGGAGCCCTTCCTGAAGAGGATGGGGGAAAATGGAGACCCCCAGGAGCAACCTTCTCTGGCAAAGTACATGTTTTGAGGCTGATCACAGAGCTTTTGAGCGKGGTGCTCACTGAGGGGTGTATGTGCTTATTCTACATAGTCAAAGAAAACCACTTCCACCTCACAGTTATTAATTAGAGGGTTATAAAGTGATCAGCAGTCCCAATATTTGCCTGCAGCACACGGCTACAACACAGCCTGTAGTACTGGGGGTGACACTGAAAAAACAGACAAGCAAACAGAATTTATTCCCTTCCAATTGATGCCATAGCATGATTGTTCTTGGGCTTATGTGTTACAGCTGTACTAATCTAAAGGCCCGTTATCTTCAAAGCAAGGGATCCTGCTCCCCTGCGCAGAGAGCTTCCACTTCAGACTGTCTTCACCTCTTGCCAGATCACGCTCTGGTACTCCCYGCACAATGAGTCGATTCAAGTCACTAATCTGTTGAGAAACAATTTATTTTTTATTGCTGCATTTGCTTTCCACCAGATCTGTGACCTGAATTGACTCGCCGTACAGTAAAAGGGAACCAGTGAAGGGGAAGGGGGGAAGCAGGAATGCACAGCTGGGAGTACGAAGAGGTGCAGGTAGGTTGGTAAGAGCAGTATCTCCTCTTTAAGAAGCAGCAAAAGTAATATCAGATCACCACATTATATAGCAGCACCTTTATAAATAGCCAAGTGGGGAATTTACCCACTTTTCTGTTCATCACTGTCCTGCTGCGTGATGGTCCTGGAGACATAGTGGGCTGGTCCTGGGACCAAGATCTGCACTGCAGGGAGCTGTATTCTGCCTCCACAGTGTGCTGGTTTTCATAGTTGTTTGTGCTATCATCAAGCATTTTGCAGTGTTGTATTGTCTTTGTGAGCTTATTCCCAGTCTGTACATCAATCCTGAATTGATTCAAGGCTGTTTTTAAGCCATCCTGTATGGCAGTTAYTGATAGAAGAAAGCACTATAGCACACATTACATTTATTACTCTGAAACCTTAAGAGGGATGTAAACAGTACATCAGTTTTATGCAAGCCTGTGCTGACTGAAGTTTAACTATTTACTTGCTACTTCGAGAACTCGTACTTTGCACTTCAGTAAGAAAGCACCTCGCTTGCTTAGGCCAGACTTCTATCATTCTTTTTAGTCATAAAAAAAATTAAATAATAATTTCCTTATTCTTTATACTGGCTTTTGCCTTCTAATAACCCACAGCTCTAATGAAGGTTCAAAGAAAAAATGGCTTTTCATGATCACTTCAAAAAGTCAGAAACATCACTTCCAACTTAAATACAAAACCACTGAAATGCAGCACTTCTGGCATACTCGGCAGCTCAAGCAGTAGTCAGTCTCAGTACAAAATACTTAAAAATGTTACACATTTTAATAGTTATAAATGTCAGGACACGTTCAGCAGTAGACTAGAGGAGCCTAGGAGGCACGCGTCTGAGCCAAAAGGGGAAAGCCCTCTTGTGCTCCCAGCCTGTCCCAGGACTGAGTAGTTACTGAATCAGCCAAGGAGAGATCACTTGTGAAACTAGATCACCAGTTATTTAGTTATTGCAAGGAATTTTACCATTTATGTTAAATAAAACTGTTAGGACATCCGTTGTGCTGTAAGGCTAATGAAAGCTTTGAAATTTGGGGAAAACAAGTACTTTGAAGGCGTTTTTAGTGCATAATTTTTGCAGTTTTAATTAAGTTCTAGGAGAATAAAGAGGACTGAAGAAAAGGGGGTGCAAAAGATTAGGAGAAAAAGGAAAGAACGAAGGAAACAAAAACAGAAGGAAAGCAATACTTGATAGGTAGTTTACCAGGAAACTTGCAAAAGGAGACAATCAAAAAGGAACAGGCATTCCTCTCCTATTCCATTTCAGTGAGACACTAAATTCCTTGAGGTCAGCTGAGAGCCCAGCCTGAACTTTGCTGAATCTATAAATTCTGCAGGTCAGCGATCCTTGCTTCGCTGTGTTTTTACATACTCTGACACCATTAATTATTATGGCTCTGGTACATTTTGTAAACATTTTAATCATGAACCCAATACACAAAACACTGCAGTATTGTAGCTTGCTTTTGCTCATCTGGGATTCACCAGTCCTGTTGGGAGGTAACCCCCACTCTGATTTACACCGAGAGTGTAACTCGTAGTTAGGAACTTAGGTAATTTAAACTTCCTCCCACCAGCACATGCAAATGACTGCAAGTACCAACAGGAGCTGCATTCTTGTAGCTGCCATCCTATCCCTGAAGATTCTTATGTGCCCCTTACGAGATTCAGCAAAGCATCTTGTTGGGGAGCTGACTTACCACGTCGTTTTCTGCCTCGTGAGACTGCACAGTGAACAGACCCTTTACCTGTGTCTTTCCGTTTACCAAACACAACAGATTAAAAAAAATCTTAAGGACAGGTCTAAGAGAAACTAGGTAAACTAGGTGATGGTAAAGAGAGGTGGTGGAAATTAAGATGTCAAGAGTTTTTATCCCTTCTTCCGTTACTGACTTGCGTGATTACAGAGAAGGCAGGTAATCATCTTTATTTTTTCTAATCTCTAGGATAGTACTAACTACTGATAATAAATGTATTTAGTGGTGACATATTTGAGGTTTTCACATAGTATCTATGAAATATACTTCATAATGTATGACTCTCTTAGGCCTCATTTTCCAGTGCCTTGTATCTTGTGCCAGATGTTTATACCAGTGTCTCATGAATGCAAACTGCATATAAAATACTAACTTTCTGTGGGTTTTATGATTTATGTTTGCTATCAACCAAGTGGGAGTCATAGAGCAATATAAAATTAGGCTATAGATTCCTTCAACAAGACAGCTAATTTATTGCCCTGCCCTGGTTGCGTGAAAACCTCCCTAGACGAGTTCTTAAGATGTTTGCCACCCTTACCATTAGAACGCTTTTTGCTAACAGATAATGGCAATCTTTCTTGTTGCAAATAAAGCACTTTTAATCTTCATAGCCACCAAGGACTTGGAGATTCAGGTTGTTTCCTTTCTCTTTGCCAGAGACTTCCGTGGTTTTGACTGCCACTATTAAGTTTCCCTCCCTTTTCTCTTCTCTAGGCTGAAGACCTCTAGCTCTTTAAAACTTTATCTTGTGCTTTCTTCCTTTCTCATGACTCTTTCTGCTCTCCCCTGGAGTACACTGCCTGCTTTTGCTTTCAAGAAACCTTTATTGACGTGTGGTGCTCAGAACTCGGCCCAGGATTACTCCGGCCAGGTAACCCTTGCCGTTGACACCCAGAGCAGGTGGACAACTGCAGGTGCTTACGGGTGTGAGGGAGGTCGGTTGGTTTGACGAGCGTACGTTGGCCATTTCATAAATAGTAGTAATTATTAACGTTAGCTACGTGGGTAATTCTCTTGTTATGCAAAGTGCTTTCTAAGGCTGTAATCATCTATTAACGGTAACGGGCGTTCGTCACGTGTCCACGCGTTATTCTGCAACGCCTAATTCGGGATCTTCCAGCGGCGGCGGTGCCAGGGCAGGGCCGTGCTGGGGCAGCGCCGGGCCGGGGCAGGGCAGCCGGGCCGGGGCAGCCCCGCCGCCGCCGCCGGCTCCCGGCAGCGGTCGCAGGAGAGCACAAATTCAGCTGTTTCTCTCGCTAAACTTTTGCCCCTCTTCCAAAAAAAGGTCATTCCCCAGCCGACACCCGCCCTCAGCGGGCAGCTGGCAGGGTAGCGTGGCGCTTTCTACTGAAAGAGCTGGTGCGACGGGCTGGAGACTGCCCACGGCCGCCGGCGGGCGGGGAGGAAAAAGGCGGCCTGGCGCTCCCCGGCCCGGCCCGCCCCCCTCCTGCCGCCTCCCCCGCTTCCTCCCGGCCCGGCCCCGCCCCGCCCCGCCCCTGCCGCCGCCGCCGCTTGTTGATGTTTCACTTTGTTTTAATTCCCGGGTTGCAAGATGGAGGCGGCGCTGGAACGGCGAGAGCTGGTGCTGCTGCTGCTGCTGCTGTCGCTGGCTGCCGCGCTGCTGGGCCCGGCCGCGCCGCTGCAGCTGGGCCAGGTACCGACGGGGCCGGGGCGCGGCGGGGCCAGTCCCAGCCCCTGTCCCCCTGCCTCCGAGGGGTGAGCCGGACCCCGCCGGGGCGCTGGGCGGCGGGGCGGGCGTCTCCTGGCCGCAGCGGCGGCGGGGCAGCCGTGGTTGCCTCGGCCGCAGGCTGGCACGGCCGGGCGGCAGCGCCGGCGGGAGCCGCTGGCGCGGCTGGAGAAAGCGGGCGAAGCTGGTGGCACCGAAGGGCGGTGTGCCGGGTACCAGCGTTTTCTTCCGGCTGTAGCGCTTGGCAGCCTGAGGTCTATTACCCCTACTTACGGTGCTTGTCCTGCCGCTCAAGTACGTTTCGGTCTAAAATGTACAAAAGTGGTACAAAAGGACAAAATTATGCCTCGGCCACAAACTCGGTTACCGTGCATGCAGTGTTTCCCCCCTCCCTTTAATGATTCACTTATATAGGATTTGATACGCTGAAATAAATATCTGACAGGTTGAGGGGGGAGGAAGTTACTTCTACGCAATGTAGATGTATTGATACTGTATTTTTATGCTTGTCTGCCCACATCTTGATGGTTCAGCGCTATAGAAGTACACAGTGCATTAGGTCCGCATTTGCTCCTAGTGATTTCTGTACTCTTGAATTGAACCAGGAAAAGGTTTTCGATGTATTGCTATATTACGGGGCATCGTGCTGTCTGCTTTTCCATTCCAGTACCTGTGCTGTACCTTGCTAAGATTAGTTTTAAATTAAATTTGGTGGCTTTTTAAAGAGTGGAAGGAATTTTTTGGGTACTACTTAGGAGATCTTCTCAGTGGGAATAAAAAGATGTGCCGTGGCACTGGTGAGCTTTGACCTCTAGAATTACAGAAGAGAACTGGGTACTTGTGTCTGTACTTGAATCATGACTAAATACATCCTCTAATTGTTATAATCGTGATCTCCAAAGTGTGAGATTGCAAAGAGGGAAGAGCTGTGTTGGATTTGTAGTCACTTGTCTAGCCAATGTGAAGTTGCTGTCACGGGAGTAAATTTATTATGGCTTTTTTCCTCCACAGTTTTTTTTTTTCATTTAAGTAAAACCTTTCCAAGAAAGCCTGACAGGCCCTGCACTGGCATATCCTGTGCTGCAAAGCAGGATTCCTGGGCTTACTTCCTGGTTTCTGCTTCCCTATATGAACATTTGACGAGAGATCTGCTTAGCTCTGGTTTCAAAATGGGGATCTAGAACTTCAGACTATAAAAGTGCATCTGTGCTTGAAGTCAGGTGCTCTAAAGAGAGCAGGGAGAGCTCAGTCCTCAGGTACTTTGCTTATCCCTCTGAGAAAGAGAGTGCTAGCTTGAGTTTGCCAGAAGACACATGAAGTGACAATGGAATATAGACCTATGCTCTTGCTTACCTTCTCCCTAGAAACTATCACACTTGCACACCAAAACTTCAGCTTAGTAGCATTAAAGTTGTTTGTCACAGCTGGCAATTGTACAAGATGTGGAGGCACATCTGCGCATGCTACCTTTGGATCTGAAAGCATGAGTGAGCACGGCGCAGGGTGCTGGAGTGGGTCCCGTGGAAGCCAGCTTGGGGTCAGAAATAGAATGGGTATGTTTTAGAGTGCTAATAAGGCTTGACTTAGTAACTGGGGTGTAATGCCTTATGGGCATAGCTGTGCTGCTTGTGGGGTTGAGTTTGTCCATTTGTGCTGTACTGCTTAGGTGGTCTGTCAGCTGAGGTTTTGCTAGTTGGAAGTGTCTGCACTTCTTTAGCTTTTACTGGTGTGGTGGCATAAGTATATGCAGAAGAGCTTTTTTAAGAGTCAAAAAGGGAACATACACATTTTTACTTTAGTAGTTTTTCTTTTTAAATCTCAAACTTAAAAAAATAAAAACTTGTGTTTCCTCCTGCACTATTTCTTTTTGTACATCCAGGATCACTTTTGATGTAGAAGGAACAACACATCTTGAGAAAGTTTTGAGTAGAAGAATTGCTGGTTTATGGTGGCCTGATGGGAATGGAAGTGCCTAGGCAGTGGGAATAGGCAGAGCAGGAATGCTACGCTGTCAGGTTGGCTTCAGAAGCTACGAGCTTAACAACAATGGGCGATGGGGTGAGAATAATTTTGGTCTTTCCTCAGCATGGCTTGGGAGTGCAGACTGGTTGGGAGCAGGCAGCATCAACATGTTTAGCTTTTCTTTGACTGGATACCACGACTGTGCCCTTTACAATTCTGTGAGCCCACTGGCAGCATACTACTGATAGCTTCACATTTTGTAATTCTTGTACGTGATATTAAAGTTAACCTCCAAGCTGATGGCCATGATGTTACAGAAACCGTAATGGAAGGACTGAGGAAAAACCTTGAAACATCGGAATAACGTTTTGTAAGGCTGTGAAACGCTTTTGTTCAGCTCCGGAATGTGAACGCCTCCGTTGTTGTGCAATATTTGTCATTTCTTAAAGAAGCTGTTTTGAAATCTGGACTTTTTTTTTTTTTTTAAACATTAGCATGTGTGTTTTGATTTTTCATTCTCCTCCTGAAATTGGGATGAGCAAAACTAGATTACAGATTGATTGATATTAGACAAAGTTTAAAAAAAAAAAAAGGCAAGAAATGATGCAACAAGATAACCAACCTTCGCATTAAAGTAATGTGGTTTTCTGGTGCAAGGTCAAGAATTAGGTTTTGTGTTTTAGAGAATTTTTTTAATGTGCTGATAGGAACTGGCTAAAGGCACAGTGGGCTGAATGCTAATGCTGTGTTGTTTGCTTACTCTGTTTGCCTCTTGATGGTTTAGGTTTAGCAGTGCTCTTTCTAAATGGCTTCCTTGCCTCCCAGAGTTCTTTTTTTTTTTTTTAGTTTAGTTGCCTGAAGAACATTGTTTTCAGATTATTTGTTGGCTGCAAGAAACCTCTGTGTGGATGGATGATTTCACAACAGAAGAAAGTAATCTTCAATACGTCAACCATTTGAGTATGTATGCAGTGGGTGTAATGTATTTTAATCAAAGAAGAAACTTGTCAATAGTGACGTGCTGAAATGTTTCTTTCATCACTTTACGCCAGTTTCTCTATTAACAGCTTGGCGCACGTTCTGAACTTTATGCTTAAAAGATCTGACATCATCTTTCCATGTATATTCGATTAAATAAAGCAGTATAATGCAACCATGTCCCGGTGATGGGAGACTAAGTATTCACCTTTAAAACTCCTGATAAAATATTCATAGTATGAGTTGATTTAATAGGGAGAAAGCAGAGGCGATTGATTCTAGCAACATATGTAGGGCAAAGGAAAGGATAAGCAATATTATACTAAGAATCATCGCAAAGCAAGGAAGGAATGCAAGCGTGCTTGTTCAGAAAACAGAAGTAAAGGAAAAGCATCATGTTAGATTTTTGTATTAAGAAAGATAGTTCAGCTTTAGTTACTTAAGCAAATACTGGATTTCATTGTCTTACCCTAAATATTGTCATGCAGTTTAATAATGCCAAACCTTATTGGAGAAGATTTTGTACTAAAATTTTGTAAAACGTGAGGGACTGATTATCGTCCTGCAAACTTGTCAAGTCAAACTTGTCGTGTCAGACTTGTACTGTGATTATTTAACTCAGTTATGCCTGATTGCAGTTAAGACTCATCCTACAACATAGCTCTGTTTTGAGTCTGATGAAAGAATTATGAGAAACACAGATCACAGTGCCCTGGATTGTAAATACGGAGTTACACTATTTGGAGCCAGTTGTCCATGTGAGTGCCAGGACTCAAATGGTATGAGTTTGGGTGGTAGTTTTGTTTGTCTGTTCGAACACCCTTTTCCCATAATCTCTTTTCAAATTTAGAAACAAGTTACTAATTTTGTCTATTTGGCAACCTTCATTGGACTTTATATTTTCCTATCGCAAACAGGATATCCCAGTAGTGCCTGTGTCATCGCTGCGAGGGGATTGTCTGTATTCCAAGTCTCTGTACAGCTGGCCATCTTGCAAGGCACTGTGCCATCTGTTCCTAGTGCTGCCTGCTCCACTTCCCACAGGCCTTCTAGTGCAGAAAGAGCCTTGTTCAGAGAGCCTCAGTAGAGAACAGCTGTGCTTTAAGTGGGTTGGCTGCTAGCGGCTGAATCTAGATGGGATTTATGTGACTAAGGCAGTTGTGTAGGACTTAACAGTTGCCCTGTACTGGGAGAAACTGTATGGTGCACCCCGCCAGGTACCCACTGCCCATGGAAGAAGTTTTTCTGTGATTCTGTAATCAGATCTGTTTGAAGTTCTTGTGTGATTAGACCCAACAGCTTTGTCTTGTGCAGCATTTTTCATAAAAGGCTAAGATTAGGTGAAATGTTCTCTGTAGATTTGTGTGGCACTGGTATGGGGAGTCTTTAAGAATTAATGAATATTCCCTTTTAACTTATGCCAGGTGCTTTATATTCTTTGCTGCCATCTTTTCCCCATCTTGCTCTTCTGCTACTACTGCGATTATACTGCCCCAGTTAACACTCCTGCGTTCTGTTGCAGCACACGGTGAAAGAGAAAGGATTAGAAAATTATCACTACCGGCTTATCTCTATTGATCCAAGTTCACAAAAATTCACTAGTTCACTGTAACGTATGTCGCCACACTGTTACTGCTGTTGCCTAGCTGTCCTAGAACAGAATGACATATGTTTGTGGTGTAAGTGCTGTCCTCTTTACAGGTACTGTGGCCATTACCACTGTAAATATCACTGCTGGAGCACTAAAACAGTGATGAGAAATCATAGGAAAACTCCAGAGAGACATGTACATCCTATATCAGCATTAAGAATGATGGGACCATTTTTAGTGTAAATTGGAGAGTTCTGTGTGAGGGCATTCACCAGCACAGGAAGGGATAAGGTGCTGTGAATGATGGAATGGGTGTCAATGGTAAGCACAACCTGATTCCTAGGGACCTGAATTGCTTCTTGGGGCTGTCCTTTGATTCTGACTCTGTCAAAGTGCAGCTTTCTCAAATATTCCAGTGAATTCAGGACCTTTTAAATTACAGGACTGTCTGAAATGTATGTGAACTTTCATGATATTGTTAATACTGAGAAGTGTGTTGTAAGTTATACAAACAAGTTTTACACTCACACTTCAGGCTTCTCCAGAACTTGACAGTGCAATATTATGGATTACTGCGGAGAACCCACGTCCTGCTCTCAGTGACTTCGTTACTACAGGATTGGCTCACTATGCTTTGGATACACAAAATAAGTGATGTGGGGTTATTTACTTTWCTTAGTACTGAAGTGTACAGCCTTATCTATAAAACACTTCTTTTTTTCTAAGTAGTGAGTTTTGTTATGGTAACATAAAAAAGTATTTTCTGTGTTGAAATTAAAGGATGTTTCATAATCTGTGAGTCTTCACCCCTAGGATTGGAAAGATGGGTATTTGAGTTATCACTGGAGCACTTTCTAGCAAGTATGGCTTGTCAGGCCAGGCATTTCATCATGAAAGCATGGTACAAGAGCTATTGGCCTGCCCAGTCTGTTTCCCTCCCAGTTTACAAGCATTAACAACGTATGGCTCTTGAGCACTTATTCATGAGCAGATATGAAGGGGGTACCAACCGGGGTTGTGCTAACAGGGGGAATGCTGTGCCTCACCCATTCCCTGCTGTGGGTGAAAGTGGGTCAGCTGGGATGGCACTCTGCTCTCCTGTGAGCTGCTTGCAATAATCCCTTCCTCTTTCCCCCAGCCCTCCTGCCCGGCTTTTCATTGTGTTTGGCATGCATCTTGTGGTTCTTGCCCTTATGTAGATTTYGGTATGGGGTGTATAGGGTCAGGAAGATTGGCCACAGCAGGACCTGTTGAGTTTTGGGTGCGGCGCTGCAGGAAAGACCAGTGGGAAGCCATGGGAAGGCAGCAGTGAGGAACTCGCCTCCAAGGAAGGATTACATGAGCTGGGAGCATTAGCATAAAATCAGGAAGACTGAGTTGGAGGACTGTTATTTTCCGTGGGAAGATACTGTGAAGAGTAATGAATGACCTGTTCATAAATTGCAGCAAGGAAGCTTCAGGTTAGACATTAGGAAAACTTTTAATGTTAAAGCTAGCTGAGCACTAAATAGTAGTTGAGGAGAGTGTGAAATTTTTGGACGTCACTGGAGAGCTTTAAGCATAAGTTAAATTGACATCTGTCAGGAATGACATCAGTATATGACTCTGGAAAAGTTGGTCTTCCTCTGGTCCTCGAGATGTTTCTTTATCAGTTCGGGAATGTTTGGAACAAGAACAATTGAAAACTGATTATTTGTTAGCACCAAAACTTTGAGATCTATTTGAAATGTTTCTTAGCAAGACTGGCACCAAGTCTTTGAGACTGCTTAGTGAAGAGGCAAAACAGGAACATATGACAACTCAGGAGAATGGTTGTACAGAACATGGGAAGTCATCAGTAGAAGAATTTGTTGGATCTGGATGTGAGCAGACTGGTCACGGGAATGGCAAGAATATGAGTTCTCCATTGCCTGTGAACACAAAATTGCAAGGGTCATGGTGTAGCCACTGTAGTGGAGAATTAATCATTGCTCTAAGTTACTGAGCAGCTTTGTGAACTTGTGCCGTTCAGAGGATGCCCCATCACCTTGCCTCTGATCAGAGGGAGATGCTGCGAGGACAGGCAGCCCGTGCAGCAGAGCCAATCCAACAGCCTGTGGCTGTCAGAGCACGTAGCCCAGCTCCTTCCTCCCAGCTGCGTGCTTGCGTCTCTCGTGCTTGCCTGGCTCTTCCTTGCTTGTTGAACTGACAGAAAAACAGCCTGTCAAAAAAAGGGAAAGTTTTCCTGACCATTTAATGAGCTAAATTCGCTCACTGGCTTGGCATAAATGAAAGAGAAGAATGATGTGCAGGAGAAGCGAGATCTACACTGTCTCTTTTAGTGGCAGAGGCAGCAAGCTGTTAAGCTGTCTTATTTGTCTCAAGCTATGATCTATTTTTTGTAACTTTGATGGCACGGAGGTGATCCACTGAAATACTTTAATTTCTTAAACATGTAATACGCTCTTGAAGTGCAGGTTTTAAGTATGTACCGGAATTCCTGACTGTGCTTGTGGATACTACGTCAAAAGAATTGATAGCTGTTGTGAAGAAAATTAATCACTGCATATATAGCTCGCTTTGTACATTTAATGCTCAATTGTTGGGCACGTCTCTCTTGCCCCATGCCCTTCATTTTCAGATAAAGCATTTGATTTAAAAAAAATAATCTCGGGGATTTTCCTTTTTTTCAGCAGTTACAGGCTATCAGTTATTTCCTTTTTCTTGTAATCTCAGTGAGTCACTTTGTAGCTGTTGAAAAAAGATTGCAAAATACTTTCTATGTAAAGGAACTCAAATTTCATTTGAGGCTTAAAAACTGAAGGAATATTAACACTGCCTGGAAAATCCATCTTCTGGGCCCTTTCAATTCCCAGAAAACAGAAAAACCTGAGAAGTCATGACACAAGGTTTTGGTAATCTGTTAAGCAGTTTGAGGGTGTAAAAGAAGTACTGCTCTGAATGCTAGATAAAGAGCTAAAAGTTTGGTGGTTTTTTTTTAATATACAGAATTCTTAACTCTTGAGAAGAAAATAAGTGGTTTGAGGAAGTTACAGGATGACAGAATAGATTACATCCTATGATTATATTATTGATCTGGTTTATATTTTCAGTAATAGACTTCCAGTTCTCTAAGTAAATTGGTAGTTTTCATTTACTTTGCATAGCTAGGATTTAAGTTTTGAAGAAAAGTCAGTATAAACACCTGCTTCCTAGAAGGGGCATCGAGAAAGAGGTTTCTCTTTGGTCGCAGTGGCCAGAGAGTTTTCCTGCTGATTTRACAAATGCGTCTGAGGCACCAATGACAAGTCATTTCCAACCAAAAGGTTATCTGTGTTAGATTTTAAACCATGCTTCTCATGATGCCAGATTTCTGCTGAATCAGATTTGGATGTTTTTCAGTTTTTGGTAATCCTGGCTACCTGCGTATACTGATTAACACCCATTGTTTTAAGGATTTTTTTACATGATAGTCACACTTCAGAACTCATGAATTGTGACTATATTGTGCTAGGTACTGTATATTTCAAGTATTTCCTGCCTGAACATTTAGTGTTTTATAAAAATCCCAAACAAAAAGCCTTTTTATGTATTTAATTTTTTTTTTTACTTATTTTAAATTCTGGGTAAGTTCAACTTTCTATTGAGACATGACTCACTTTTTAGCTGTTAGTTGTAAAACCATGACTCAAACACAGAGCTAAAAAAGATGCTGAAGGTATGGAGAAGTTTTCCAGAGGAAAATGAAATGCAATTAGAATCATTTAAGGCTCCCAAAAGGCAAATAAGGAGCTTAACGTTATTTTTAAAGAGGTGACTCGGGAAAGCAGTGTGGCAATCATTACTTTAGGCTATGTCCAAGAGAGGTTTGGCTTTTGTATGTAGGTTTTGTCAGGGGCAGGCCTGGGGGATTTAAGGTCCCATCTGCAAAAGAGCCCCTGAAATTACAAGGGTGAAATGAGAGGACAGAATGAGTGAGTCGATAAATTACAGCAATTAGGGTTTGAAAGAAGGAGGCAAATCCCCATTAGCTGTGAGTTTGGAGGTGTCCCGTGTGGCATCATTTGGGAATGATGACCAAAGAAAAGAAACAGCATTACTGCTGACGCTGAAAAAACTGAGTGTTCTTTAGTATAGGCTGACATGTATTAAGTTATACTTTACCTTGAAGACTAAGTGGAGCGCTTAAAAAACATTTACAGAGAATCTGATTTTTACCTTGTATTGTCTATTATTTTTTAGCTAATATGAGAGACTTCTTTTCCATTATATCCATGTGAAACAAGTTCTCCTGAGAATTTAGCTTGATTATTATTATTCTATCTATATTTAAAAAAAACCCTTTATACCTAAGGGGATGCAGCTGTCATTCTTTCTCATCAATCCTCTTTATTAAAAAGAGAGGACAAAACCCAAAAACAACGCTTACATGAAACAAGTAAGCATATTCCTCTTTCTTCTGTCTGCTGCATAGAAAGTGGATTGTACGTTGTCGTTCTGTCAGGACAGTGTGTGAAAGCTGCCTATGGCCTGCAGTGGCTTATGTGTTTCCTCAGAAACTTACATCTCTTCTCACTGTTGTTTTCCAGGAAACGATCAGAGTCAATGTTACGATGTTGAAAACCAATGGAGAATTTCACAAAGGACAGGTTTGTCCGGTTTTTCTATTTATTCAGTGAATTAATATGCAGTGAAACAAAGTCTGCATGTGGATGCAAATATATTGTTTTGTCTGACGTCAGTCAGTATGAAGTGTGTTCCTCTGAGAACAAAACTGTAGCATAGGGCCAGGAACCATACACTCATTCTGTCCGTCTTTCTTTCAGGTTGTTTTTAATATCACCTATGTTAATGGACAAGTATACCTAAATGATTTTCCTATGAAAAGCGGGGTTGCCCACATAACATGTCAAACAGTAATATGTGAGTATGCTCTCTTTTTTCCTTTGGTCCCCCACCCCGCCCCCGGGATATTTGGCTTCCCTGTTATCTAGTAACCAAAGCTTACAGTGACTGCATGTTCTTGTACTCTGCAAACCTGAGCGTTGCAGAAGCAAATCATTTCCCAAGGTAGGATAATTTTGCTACTAAAATGGGTGGAAAAAAAAAATCTTACTGCCTTGTTTTCAAATCACATTTGCATGCTTATATGTAAATGGTCTAATCTGAAATCCAGACTCTGCCTATCTTTTCAAAAGAATGTTTTGCACTACAAGCTGGACAATGTAAACAGAAGGATGCAACTCCACCCTGCTAATGGCTGTGTCCCTACATTGGTTGGCATATATCCAAAAAGAGATTCAATAACAAAAGTATGAATTATTGTTAGGAAGGTCTTTTAATTATCTCATTTCTGTGACAAACAAGTTTCTGCTGGATAGGATATTATAGCACAAATACTGCAGTTTTGCTAGTGTCCTGCAGTGGTTAGTGACTTCGACTTATCCTGAAACTGCTATTTTTTCCACCGATTCAATGCTACACCTTTTGTGAAAGACCAGAAAGTACTGTGATTTTTTTGAGATACACAGAGCATACTGTAGAATTAATTAAACAAGGGCCATTATGCTCATTTGATTTAAGCTTCTGTTGTATTCAGAATGATCTCTTGATGGATCAGGTGCAGTCAGTCTCTAGCTTGGTTTCTGAGGTCATCCTCTCCTTACAAACATTTGCTTAGAAAGTACTAATGCTTTTTCTAAATTGCTTCTCTGAGCCATGACCTTGTTTCTTGAACCCTTCCTTCCCAAGCATGATCAATTATTAATTTGACATGATTTCTTTTCTGGAGAGGGAGAGCAGTAATTCCATTTCTCTCTTTCTGGGACAGTTATGTTCCTATTGATTCTGTTTTTTCTATCCTAGGGTAGAAAGACATGGCAAAATGTCACTTTACCTGCAAGATAATTGACTCCAGAAAAATAGATATGATTTTATTGACTAATTCTGAGATACACTGAGCACTCTACTGTAGTTCCTATTAATTTCCCAAATCATAGTTGTATAGCTTGCAGTGACTACAATTATGAACGTGAATCTGAAACAGTGAGAAAAACACTGATTTGACCTGGGAGCTAGGAACCTGGAACTCTCCATCTCCGTGTTTGGGTCTGAGTCCTCAGCACAGTACCCCCCTCTGTTATCTGTAAAGTAATGTTTATACTATTTACTTACTAAATCCTCGATGATAGATTCAGATAATGTTTGTAAAATGCTAAAGGAATATCGAGATACTTGTTACCTGTTAACAGAGGGGGAAAAAATACTCCTGAATGTATGTAAAAACCAAACTTGAGCCAAATATTCACGGTCTTCAATATTAGAGTAGAGACCAAGTCTCCTGAATGGTATTGTCTTGACACTGTTGTCAGATCATGCCTGGCACCTATATCCCCACTTGAAGTTACCACAGATGTCAATTTTGGAAGCGTGAGTGTCTTTCACTCCTGTTGAATGTAGTGGGGATTGAGCAGCCTGACACATGAAAGGTTGGGACCACAGGGAGCTTCAGGTACTTGGCACCTTTCAGGCTTTGGTTCTTTAACGTATGCTTGCTGCTCCAAGTCAGAAGACGTTCAGCAATCAGGTTAGTGCTCTGGCCCACACCTATAGGCAACCTTTCTCTCTAACCTCTTTCTCTCCTTCTGCCACTTATTTTCGCAATGGAAGATATTGCTAAATGATGCCAAAAAGTATTTTTCTGTATTTAAAATAAGCAAAATAGCTTTATGAGGAAAGGGGTCATTGCATAAAAGTAACGAACACACTGAGTTGTTACTGTGTAACTGAAAGATGCTAGTCCGACATTCCCCCACCTTGCCTCTTAGGCTCAGCACTGCAGGTGACACACAGCACTAGTGGCTTAGAAACGGGCCAGTTCAGTCTCAGTTCACGTACCTTGCTGTCTGCACGCTGGGGAGGTCTGTCACCTCCACTTCTGCAGCACTTCAGTCCCAGCGCGCCCTCACCTGTAGTAGAGGCATGGTAGTTGGGAAAAGGATACTAACCCTATGCAAAACCATCAAGGGTAGAAAGGCAGTTCGCTGTGTACTTGTGGAATGTTAGGCTGTTGAAATAGCTGAAAGCTTTTGGGTAGGAAGAGAGTTTGAGGCATCACGGTCACATATGAAAACGGGGAGGGGGGTGGGGAGAGAAAACATGTATGAGGGAACTGACGCTCCTCTTGAGTAGCGTATGCAGCGTGTGTGGAAAAGAGCATATTTGTTTCTGCATTGAGAGGAAGAGGAATATTGTGCGAATCAAGATGTTTACACAGGTGGCTGGCTGGGCTGTGGCATTACTCTTATGAACTCCTTTGGACAACTAAAATAAGAATGCAGCAGTAGCGAAGCCGAAGAGTGCTTAAATGCAGACCTCAAAGGCATGCAACATTGTTTGCAAGCTCCCTCAGCCTGGGAATCATACAGTGCTGCTGTGGTCTGCTGTGTTACATCACGAGACCTGCTCTGAGTTTGAGTTAGTGATATACTGGTAAAAAATCATGGCATTTGTTTTACCTGTTGCCCAGATTACTACTGCTTATAACAGCAGTTACTGGAAGTATTAACGACATCAGTATAGTACAGACTTTCGTACAACTGTTCAGGCATCTCTGGTTTGACGCTAGTGGTCCTCTGTAGTTGTAATGACTTTTCCATTCAGATGCTACGTGTGCAAAGGCATCTATGTCAGAGTTGCGACTGCCTGCCCCACGGTTGTATACTGCTTTCTGGTTGGGGTGGTTTCTCTTTGAAAACTGTGACGTTGTGTGTTAACAGTGGAGAACGGAAACTTGAATAACTTACCTGATCAGCAGCACCTGGGAACCGTCAGTGTTCGCATCATGGTTCACGAGTGGCCTCTGGCATCCAGTTCTGATTTGCAGCTGATTGTCATTCAGGAAGAAGTGACAGAAATTGACGGAAGACAGGTAAAAAAAACCCCAGCATTCTGCTTGTTCTTAATTTAGGAAAGGCAAATAGTTACCAAGGATTAAAAGGTTTACATGTGTCTGGCTGGTGGTTAGAGCACAAAGTATATAATCTAATGCTAGCTAGCACAGTACTGAGGGAGATAATACCAACCTAAGTTGCCTGTATGGTAGCGGGGGTGTTTCATGAGGACACTTCAAGTTTTAATGCTTCTATTCGTATTTTAATTATGAAGTGTTGGATGACTTTCCCTTAAGCTTGTTAGAATATCATTAACTCTGTCACATGCTCTTTCAACATATGCATTTATGCAAGCAAAGTCAGACTCAGAAGCAATGCAATTACAAAATAATGCACAAAATAAATAAAAGGGGCGTGGGCTCATTCTGAGTCCTGAGGTTTTCCCCATTGTTTATTCCAAGCTAACAAAGCGTTTCAAGCATGTAGCATGGGGAACAGCTTGCAGCAGCAAACTCTTATGGCAGGTGGGCTTGTTGTAAACACCCACAACACCTGAGAGCTTAGCCTTAGAATATTTTGCATGTAAGATAATTAATTCATTAGAATAAAAATCTTGATAATGAACACGGATTTTGAGATGAACAGAAAAAACCACCCAAATTCTAACTGTATTTGCACAAATACCAGTGAATGTGAGGGGTTACAATTCTAGCTGAGATTGAAATGTGCAGAACTGAGTTCTCAAAATCACCTGTTAAGGTATAGTAATTTTTCCAACCAGAGAGGCTCTGGAGAGAAGATACAGCTGCTGAAGCCAGCAAAAGTGTCAAATTTTTGTTTTAGTACATGTCTGCATCTTACATGTGGCCAGGTTGTTTTGAAGCTGGCTTATGTTCTGCTGCCTCTTTTTTTTTTTAAAAGAGAATGATGATAATATCGTTGATCCTTAATTAATTGCATGCTCAGCATGTAGTATTTTTTTACAGGGATCTGCCATCATGTCAAAATTTTACTCTGTTAATGAAAAATCCCACTGAGAGGTTTTGAAGCTTTTCTAATGAGGTGTTTATCCCACTGTTAGGAGGCTAATATATCCTGGTTTGGTTCAGGTGTTACACAATAGTGGTGTTGTATTTCAGATTCCAAACTAGACATCACAATGCATTTCAGATTTTCATAGGGACCTGGTAAGAACAACCAGAAAGCTAACGCTGTTTCCTTAATTGTTCCTTTAACTCAAAAGCTTTCAATCATTCTCATTAGTTATCAGCTGACAGTAATGAACATCTGTTTCATTGCATTGTTCTGCACATGTTCAAAGCAAAAGGAGGCTGTTGGTTGGCCTATGGCTCTGAAAGCATGAGTGAAGCTCTATCACATGCTGCATCCCTCTTTTGTTATATTTCTATGTAGCAGTTATAATTATGGTCACAAACACTCTGGATTTCTGTCAGTTCTTGGCCTCACAATGCAGTTATTGATGTTAGTAGGAGTTATGCTGAAATGTGTTCTATATAAGTGATGCTTGCAGTGATTATTAAGTGAAATGGGTCCAGTGCATCACTGGACAAGGAGGAAGAAAACTATTCTTTCGGTTGTTGGAAAAAAGCAACATTACTGCAAAAGCAGAGGTGTCAGTCTTGCCTCAGCAACACTTACAGTGTTTGCAAGTGCTCTTTCACTACATACTTGAGTATGTGGTATAGTCTATAGAAGTGTGGTAAGTAAAAACAAAGAATCCTAATTCACGTTGTAACACCCCTATGTCTAAATCTTAAAGGCTTGGAGTTTTCTGTGATGTATTGGTTTTCTCTGCCAGCCTACTTCACTCTTACTTTAAACTCAGTAATATCAACGTTTGCATCTCTTGCAGGTTCAGCAGGAAGAAGTAACAGAAATAGATATTTTAGTAAAGGACCTGAGAGTACTTAGACATTCAAACTACACTGTCCCTTTGAAAGAGAGCATGCTGTATTCCATCCCAAGGGACAACGACATGTTATTTACCCTTCCCAACCTCTCAGGAAAAGGTATCTCTCTTAGCTGTTACATGATATTTTTATCCATAGTTGAGGTATTGTTTTACAAGCGTGAAAGAACATCATTATTCCTGTGTTGTACATAGTGAAACAGTTTCTTCATTAACAGGGAAATGTTTTGTTTTATGTGGTTTGTTTGGGGTTTTTTTGTTGTTGTTTTGTTTTGTTTTTGGTTTGTTTTTTTTTTTACCACCTAAATTCAACTTTTCTACATTCTAGGTATTTTGTTTGTTTTGTTTTCAAATCTGTTCTCTTTTGAAGCACTTGGTACTTGTCAATCTGCAACCCAGACATCTCACAGGAATAAATTTTTTTCTCAGTGCTATGATGGAAGTTTCTCTAAAGCTCCCYCTTTTTCCTGAGAATGAAAGAGAAAACTGGAGAGGAAGTACCTGTCTGGGTCACTTCCAAACCAGAGAATAGTTTTATGTTATTAAACTTGATGTCCTGGTTTTGGCTGCGATAGAGTTAATTTTCTTCCTAGTGCTGTGTTTTGGATTTAGTATGAGAATAATGTTGATAACACACTGATGATTTTAGTTGTTGCTACATAGTCTACTAGTCAAGGACTTTCCAGCTTCCCATGCTCTGCCAGGTGCACAAGAAGCTGGGAGGGAGCATAGCTGGGACAGCTAGCCCAACTGGCCAATGGGGTATTCTATACCATGTGACATCATGCTCAGTATATAAATAGGAGGTGTGGTCCAGGAAGTAGTGATCGCTGTTTGCATATCAGTCAGCGGGTGGTGAGCAATTGCATTGTGCATCACTCATTTTGTATATTCTACCATTATTATTATTATTATTTTCCATTCCTTTTCTGTTCTATTAAACTGTCTTTATCTCAATCCATGAATTTTACTTTTCTTTTTTTTCTTCTTCTTCCCGATTCTCTCCCCCATCCCACTGTGTGTGGGGGAGTGAGCAAGCGGCTGTGTGGTGTTTGGCTGTCTGCCGGGTTAAACCACAACATAATTCCTCTTGCTTTTAAGTTATCTGATGCCTTAATCTTATTTCAGTTTTGTTTAATCAAAAACTCTTAAGGATTTCATAGGAGATGAGTATTTTGATCTAGTTCATCACCTTTTAATCTGGCAACAGCTGAAATTTACAGCTAAGGGCACAGCTAAAGGCTGCACTGTAACACTGCTTCTGCTTCTTATCAAGTTCACTACTCAAGTCAAAAAAAAGTCAGCCTTCTGTGTTCTTGCTGTAAATGTGTGAGAACTGTACCTTAAGTATAGAAGTGCAGCATGTCTTTGTTCTCCTGAGTAGTGAGTCAAATAAAAAGCAAGCCCCCCACTAAATCTAGCTTTTCTTCTTCAGATATTCAAGATCCACTGCAAACTACCAGTCAGTACCTCATCCGGCAAGTAGAAACTACAGTAGATGAAGAGACATTACCTGGCAAGTTACCAGAGACCCCTCTTAGGATAGAACCTCCATCTTCTTACAAGGTAGTTTTGTTGTTTGTTTGTTTTAATTATTAGTATATACCTTTAAAGGCTGGTCTAAAAAAGGAAAAGCAGTTTTTTTCCCCTCCTTTTTTTCCCTATTTCCCCAGAGATTAAATGCATACAGCTTGGTGACATTTCTAGGAGGAAAAGTTGTAGTAACATGCTGCAGATAGAGCTGAATGTTATTCAGTATTACAGTTTAAGGGAATAAACTTCCTTTCCCATTTTTAGTATTGTCTACAGAAACGCATACAAATATTATGTTTTCCTCCTTTGTGGATGTTTACAGAACAAACCAAACAAACCCAGCATTGTTAGAATTCAGATAGTGGGTTTTCCTCATGTAAAGACCAAACACAACAGCCATTTAAAGATGGTAAGAAGGTATATAACATCCCTAGGCCTTTGTCTTTGGTCGTTTATTTTTAATTTGAAAAAAAGCAACGTAGTATGTAATAACTCATTTCTGGAAGAGAGAATTGCCATTCCTACTTAACCTAGTATTGACTTCTCAGAGTACTGTTTTGATGTTTTATATTTGTTAAAGACCAGGATTTTCTATTGTGCGAGGTATCTGACAGTAACTGACTTCCGCAGAAGTCTAAGAAATCCTCACAGCCAACCACTAAGAACAACAGACTTTTACAGACATACTCTAGGAAACATAAGAAGAAAACCTTCCTAAATTATCCCTTAGCAGTGAGAAATTGTTGGTTTTGTTTTTTTTTTTTTTACTCCAGTAGGAATCAAATGGGTTTCTAAATCCTGCAATGTTCTGACCTCACAGATAC
Source organism: Phoebastria nigripes (assembly GCA_035582835.1). Taxonomy (NCBI): domain Eukaryota; kingdom Metazoa; phylum Chordata; class Aves; order Procellariiformes; family Diomedeidae; genus Phoebastria; species Phoebastria nigripes. Next base: position 867,369 of record JAYKAV010001367.1, read on the forward strand.
TTCATGACAGTGAGTTGTGATATTTACCTTATACCAAGCTAAGCATTTATAACAATTTCAAATATTGTTTAGCTTTAAATTACATCAGGTTTTTCTGACTCTGCTTGAGTGCTTACCCCTCTGGGAGATGGGCCATTGGTCTCACCCGCTGTAAGAAACACAGTAACAGCTTGAGAAGTTTCAGTTCCAGATTAGGTAAGGATGGGCTTGATGGCCYCCTCTGTGGCTGAAAGAAACACTTCAGAACCTACTGCTGAGACAGGAGGGCCAAAATAGTAAGCTGAAAGTTACAGATAGGCTAGAGACGGTGCTACCCCTCTCCTGGGCTGTCAGTAACCCTTCCCCTGCTGTATGCTGCCATGGTATCTTAGCTTCTCTATGCCTAGGCCAAAATTGCTCTCCCTTCACCTGCTCTGCACAATAAGGTGTCCTTTATTTTCCAAAGTGGCCTTTGCTTTCAGGGAACTCTGCTAGGATGAGCAGGGAACTAAACCTTCCAAACTTTGTAGAAGAAAGAGGTCTGAGTCACCAGTCAACTCCATCCTGCTTTTATGTATGTTTAAGTATACATAAATTTAAGTAAAACTATCACCATGTAATGTGATTCACCAGTAGCTACAAAAACTGCACTTGCTGTGTTCTGCAACCTATCTTTTTATTTTTACCTGTTTGGCTGTAGGTGATGTGCCAGTGGGTGGAAGACTTGAGAAAAGGGTTGTGCAGATTCTGGTTTCGATCTTTACCCATCTTCTTTAGTCTGATGGAAGTCATTGTAGTTGGAGTTGTTGGAGCAGCTCTTATTCTCAAAGTCTTAAAGGTGATTTTCCCTTCCTGTGAAAACAAGTAAGTAATTTTTGCTATTTTTTTTTCTCTGATGAAAGCAAAGCATTAACTAAAAAGTCTTTCAAGAAGCAGCCCCATTCTGTAGGAAGATGATGGCAACAACTCAGTGAAAAGGCTGCCAGCAACTTTCCATTCCAAGTGACCTTTTGACACATAGGCATTTCAGAGGAACATGGGAAAATCTTTCATTGGAAATGTCTTTAGCTTGGCTGTAATACTGCCAAATTTTTATCAAGTCTTCTGAAGATCTACATTGTGAGACACCATTAACATAGTTCCGAGAGGAGGGTAAAAGCTAGAGCTAAACAATTCCAACTCTAAATCTTTTCATTGTTGTTATAGTAGTTATGAAAGGCCTGAAATTTGACTTTGCAAATTTGTATGGGAATTCTCCAAGGAGGAGCTACCTATGTAGGCAGCTTACAAGCCATAGCGATTGGTGCTAGCATTGGTGGCAAAAAGTCATAAATAAAGTTGATTGACTGCAGATGGCTTTATTCACTCAGTTAGTGTATTACCAGCAACACTAAGATTTTTCAGAGAGCAAGCTCTCAAAACAAGGGGTGGAAAGATGAATTAGTAACTGCAGCTAAGAAATCAGGATAGATTTAGTGCTGGAATGGGCAAGCATGTGCATTTTAAAGCAACCCAAGTCAGTTCTGGAAGACCTAACCCTTGGAACCATACATTCTTTCAGGAGAAGTGACTGACAGTGTAGCATGCTTCATCACCCACAACAAGCACAGCTGATGTCTTCAAATGCAACAGACAAGCTGGGCTTCTGAATGGCCCTGAGTGCAGTTAGTTTATGTATCCACCCAGGGATACGAGTGGCCTTAGTCCTTCTGACAGAGCTAGAACAATGAAGGGTTGGAAGATGAGGAAGGCTGGAAACTGCAGTGACAAAAGAGACCATGCTTCCCCCTGACATTTTACAAAGCATGCTGTCAGTTTGGAGTACTTCTTGTAACTAACTTGTTAGAGCAGAAAAAAGCAAAGAAACACTTTGTACCCCCCCCAGCAGTAAGTACCTTAACACTGCCATGTGTGAAACTTCGAACTAAGAAGAACTGGGAAAAAAATTCAAATCCCCATAAACTTCAGCGAAGTGTCTGATGGCCTGACCATGGCAGAAGTCAGTCCAGAGCGAGGAGCCAGCCTGCAGTAAATTCTCCTCCAATGGGAGAACGTGGGGCTTGTGCATGGCTTGTCAGAGCATTTCAAGAAATTGTAACACTGGAAGGATGGTCCTCCCCACTTTTGGGGGAGAACAAAACAAAACAAAACACCCACACAAAACCCAAACCAACCAACCAACAAAACCAAAAACCACACAGTCATTTTCTTGCTACCTGTATAAAGTGGTCCTGTAAAAAGTGGTAAAGGTTTAATTCTAAACCAGCAAGAATGAGTAGTAGGTCTCATTTGGTGAATGCAGATGTGAGTCAGGACCGCATCCCAAGTCTTTAATGCCATTCTACAGTACACTGATGAAACTAGAGGCTTTAGTTAGAGAATTAGGTGCAAGAGCCTGACAAAGTAGCTCCTGACGGCAGACAGTTTTAGGCTACTATGAAATTGAGTATATAGAGCCTACACTTACTGATACTTCAGATGTAGAAACTGGGTGAAGTGACCCCTCTGAAACCACAGCTAGTACATTTTGGAAYCAGTTTTCCATCAAATTTTCATTCTAGCTTCATAAAAGAGGTATTATGAGGGTAATACTTACTTGATGCATTGATTTAAACTTAGGTTTGGGGAGTTTGAGAATAAATCTAATTTTTAGAACACAAAATTGTTTTGTATATCACTTTCTAATGCCAGGTAATCTTACCTTTCAGAGGCATCCTTCTCCTGGAACAAGTCAGCTTTGTACCTGTGATTACCATCAGCTTGCCTTCAGATCTTCCAGACAGGAAAAATAATTTAGATGAGAAAGCGTGTACTTAATACTGTGTTTACTTTGGAGTTACTGTTTTTTAAAAACAAATTTTTAGTTGACCTGAAATTTGGCACTTGATCTTAATACCTTGTTTGTTTCCTACTAAGAAAACTAAGTCAGTTGATTAATTGGTAAAGGGACGCTCAGGCTGAGGCCCAAAGCTGACTTCCCTGTGCCTCTCTGTAAACATGCAGCCTTTTCAGAAGCTTCAAAATAAAACAGCTTTCCACCCTGAGGGCTACCATTGGTTTTAACTTCTGTGAAGTCACTTTTCCACACGTCGGACAGGATGCTGGCTGCCTTCATGCCCATAGATAAACCAGGTCAGCTATCCTGAATAGCGAGATGATGAAATTCAGGGTGTCCTGAAGTCTCAAGATAGCATTCTTCAGAAAAGGACAAAGGAGTATCACAAACGTTAACTGTGCCTGCAAGCCTAAACAAAGCTGCCCAGCCTGGTTTCAGGTCTCTTAGGGTTGAGTGTGCCTTGCAAGGAAAATATCACTACCAAACACTTGTGTTACTCAAATAATTTGACATTTTATATATGCAAAACAAAAGTTAAAAAGGCAGATTTATATTTCAAGCACTTTACACTTTTATGGCCCCTTCCACTCATAAAAATTGTTAGCACTGGTAAACGATGTGCTTTTTGTATCTGTGACAGCAGTACTAYGTGAAGTCTCACAAGGAAAAAGAAAATTCTACAGAAGTACTGGCTTACTATTGCTAAGTAGGTCCAGTCTGCCCATGCTGATTTGTACTGTTAATATTTTTCAAATAAACATTTAAATTGTTTATTAGACTGTGTTCATGTGTGCATCTATACTTAATTACATAAAACAGCAGTTTGCCAAGTGTGTTAGATGCAGGGTACTATTTTTTTTTTAGCTTTTCATTGTTCTTGCTTACAAAAATTGTTCGTCAGAAGAATGACTAGGGGGAAAAAAAAGAAATCTTAACTACCTGGGATTAGACTGAGCAYAGTTATCATTTGAGCAATCAGAATTATCCATGTTCAGCTTAAGTTGTTACAGTGAGGGAGGAAAGCTAGGATTTCCAACACACACACCCCTCCCCACTTAAGGAAAGATTATCATAAGTTTAACAAGATCTCTGAGTTATTCAGATATGTGTCCTTACAGCTGGTCTGTGACAGGAACAACTCGAGTTGTCTCAATTGACAACTGCAGTGCAGTTGACAGCACTGCAGTGGTAGAAGAAACGTTTCTAACACTGAACTGCCTTGAAAAAAACCAAAGCAAAAAACACCACCCAGCAGCACAGCGTGGTATATGTCAGCAGAGGGTAAGAGGGACACTGCTCAAACTTCCTTTTTTTTTTTTTTTTTGATTTTATTTTTTGTTCTAGCACCTTGTGGGTTTGTACTTTGCATTTACTTCCTCAAGTTCAGTGTCATTATAGCGCAGGAACCCAAACATTTGCCAGATACCCAGCCAAGGAAGGACGATAGAAGTGGGGGATGTGTTACAACTGGCTGGGTGCTTCAGGCAGGTGTGGAGCCATGAAACACTTGAGCAGGGCAGCTACTCTGCTGATCTGGAATGAGTGGCAGTGACTGACATCCCTGGAGTCCCAAGCAGTGCTTTCCAGGACCATACCACAAGAGAGCTACCATAATGATAACATAACCACATAAGACAGAGGTGATGCTAGAGCTGCAGAGGCATCTGAATTAAGAATGCAATGTAATGTAGTGGAAGAAAACACGTGACAGAGGGGCAGTTGTTATCCATGGCTAAATGGGAAACTGCTGAGACTCTAGCACAGGAATGGTGACTGCACAGACAAGAGGAACTGTTGAAGCAAGTCTTCAAACAGTCGCAGACAAACTCCTCTTCCATGTATGTGGAAATTAATGTTCTTTCCACTTCATGAACATAGCCCTGGCCCATTCATTAACATAGTTCAAATAGAAGTGATGTATAAGGCTGAAGTTTTGCTTCTTAGAAAAAACAAACAAACAAGCAAGGAGTAGGATGGACACGATACACAACAGTTCTTCCCTACTGCACAAGCATAGTATGAATTGCAATGCAGATGGAAATCTAGCAGCTGTTAGCACGTGCTCTTTGCATCCCTACTTAGGAAACTGTAAACCAAGCACCTGCACAGCAACAAGGAGATTTAACTCCATTCTAAACAGCTGCAACATAAGTGAGCGGTTAAGCCTGAAAAAGTGTTGCTACAGCTTCATAACTTGGCCAATTTCCACAAGCTAAGTAATCCTCTTTTCTTCTGTATTGTGTTCTACAAAGTTACAAAGCACAAAGGAAGAAATACTACCATCAGCTTAACGAAATTAAATAAAAAAAATAGTGCAAATCTTGAATAAATGCATTACCAGACAACATTGCTATGGAGCTGGAGCTGTCAAGTCTTAAAAAGTTATAGCACTAGTCTTCTGCTTTAGCATGTGGTGGTTTTCCCCGAGTCATAGAAGTCTCATGCCTTTCAGAGGAGTGCTACTTTGAGCTGGGACCACTCTGAACCACTTGTAAAACAGTTAGAAACTCCTTACCACAACTAACACAGTTAAGAAAGGGCAACTGTTCTGCATGGCAGTCATTGTAGGTCTCATTTTCCCAGTACATCAGCTGACAAGGATACAAGTTCCTAGCTGCGGGAAAACAAACCAACACACCCCACCCC
>JAYKAV010001367.1:872839-885749 GCA_035582835.1 Phoebastria nigripes
AAAAAAAAAAAAAAACAAAACCAAAACCCGACTCTGTAGGATGGAAGTTTTTCAGAAAGGCAACATCTCTTACCTCCTATTCTCATAAACTGTGGCTCTCCCTGCAGCCCTTCCGTCTCACCCTCAGAATGTCTCTCTGCCTGTTAAACACACAGCGCTGGCCGTTCCCTCCGGAGGGGGTAGGTATCATCACTCTGCGTTCCAAAACAAAATGAACCTCTGAGCTACAGATGCAGCATCTACCACTTTTTTTTTCTCCATCTACCATGTATTACACAGGGGTTCATTTTGTTCCTTTAGAGTGAACAGGGCTGGTTGAGCTGTAGAACTGAACTACTGCTTTTAAGATGAGGTTTACTTTAGAAGTTCTCAAAATATATCATGCTTTCAATTTAAGTGGCCCCTTCCTGGACTGCTTCGAAGGACTAAAGCTTGTGTACTCTCCTATCTTACTCAGGTGACAGATTGAATAGTTTGGTTTGCTTGCTTATGAGAAGCAATCTCCTCCTGCAACACAACTGACAGCTATATACTCATCCTCACACACAAACAGGAAAATAAGTATTAAGAGAACCCACTTCTTCAAAATACTGCATCTTTTTCTTAACTCTGACACATACAGCTATCCTTTTGAAAGGAAAGATGTAAATTTGTTTTCCATTTTGGAGATGAAAGTCTACAAGTACACACACTTGTATACTCACCTGAATGTCTTCCCTTCATTTCTGGGTTCATCATGCCAGGTCCACCCAGGGATTCAGAAGCTCTCAACAACATCTGCATCTCGGTGTCTTACTAGAGTGTCTCATCATCAGCACTGCTGAAAATCCCTTTTCAGCATGTCCAGCTGTCACTCATGACATAGTGGTGAATTTTAAGTACGTTAACAAGACGTTCACAATAATGGCACTTATACAACTCTACTCAGGCTGCCAGTTTTGCTTTTCATTACCATTTGTCCTTCCCGTCTGCCTTACAGCATCTGAAGAGACACATGAGCAGGAATTCCACAGCCAGTTTTGTACAGCATGTATCAACAAGTCTAGACATACTTGATTCATGAAAAAGCATGAAGTTTAGCTGTAAGCAGAACTACAGCTGGCTACTCTGAGACGAGCTAGCAGGAAGAAGGTTTCCAAAATAACAGGAGATGGACAGAGATGATAGATGTTTTAGTTACAATGACCACTGCTGAGCAAAATCTGAAATTATGACCTAAATGGTCACTGTAGAACCATGCTCAGAGAACTGCTTCTCCATTCCACTTGTCAAGTAATGTGAGAAGAGAATTTAGATTTTACATGAATTGTAAAGTCAGGGTTATGAACAGAAGCCAACTGAGCACAAACATAACACGCATGCTGCTCTGTCAGAACAGCTTTACCGGAATACATGTGTAGTGTAAACCAGGCCCAACCTACCAGCCTAGAATTTTGAAGCTTACAGTACCATACAGTCACAGAAGAAAAACATATATCAGAATGCCAGAAAGCTTTTGTTTTCTCTCAGACTTACAAGGAGACCACACATGTGACACTGCATCACTGCTGGCTGCACAGAATTGGTTTACACTGGCTGGATGTATTTTAATATTACTTAATAGATACTGTAAACCAGTGATGATCCTACCCCTCGCTTAAGCTTCAGTTGAATCTATTGACTGTTAGCAGCGCAAGGGTTGCTGTTCCCAAGCTCAACCTTTGTACAGGTTCTTTATTAATACCTTAGAAACAGTTTAAGGGTAGAATTCTCTAAGATGAGCTAGCAAAACCATCTACATAACTGTGTCTTGTTCATCCCATTTTCTAGTTCTCAGCATCCCTTACTCATTTAGTAGGGCTAGTTTGGTTGTTTTTTTTTTTTTTGGTGTAATTGCTATTTTTCAAGAGTAAACCCTCTGATGCAAGAGTTCGAGTATTAAACTTAAGTCACTTTAAAATCTTGAAGATCAAAGCAGATCCCATCAGTATCTTTCACATTTGAGAAAAATGGGTAATTTTTGAGCTAGTTCAAAGAGAGCTAAACAGAATTTGCATTTTAAAAAAAAATTTATTTAGACATCTGTTGCTCTTAAATTACAAAAGTTAAAAAGAGCACTCAGTGCACTGACACACTACTTATTACTTCTGAAGCTGTTTTAAGATGCAAGGTGGCTTCTTCAAGATAAAAGAACTCAGCATGATCCAAATTCAACTATCCATTTCTCATATTTCTCAATGTCCGCAGCAGATACAGATTTAGAAACTTTCTTCAAAGCTATTTCAAAGTCTTCCATAGTTGTTGGCATGTGCATTTCATCTCGGGAAAGATTTCTTATTTCTTCTGGTGTCAAGCCTTCAATACGCCTTCTCATAGCCATCAACGATGCATCTCTATTAAGGATGCAAAAAAAAAAAAAAAAAAAAAAGTTACTCAATACAGGATGGCGAGTTCAGTTGTTTCAAAGGCTCAACATAGCATTACAGTTAAGCTGCTGCGTTCAAAAAGATACAATAAAGAATTGTAGACTTTTACGGGAAGATCTCCAAGTGCTTGTACAACCTACAATACCATGCTATCTGTATTTTTCAAACATGGATTTATCCTCACTGGATCTCTGAATAGCTACTATTCATAGGCTATGCAAAAGAGGTGAAGACTAACTGCTTTATCTATGATGTAGCATGCCTATGATGTAGCTGCTGTTTATAATATATTTAAACAGGAACAAGGCAAAGTAATGGTTTCATTCCTCCTACGTATAGGAGAAGTGGCTGAAAAGTTTTGCATGTTTCCTGGTCCAAATAGGAATCCCACTTCAGAGACAGAGAGGTCTACAGTATTTACCTCCAACCTATACATTCACGGCTAAATGTTAAAATACAAAATCTGTTCAGCCTGTGGCTCCTCAAACTTCCGGCCTCAATAAGCATTAAGTGTCTTTACAAATGTATCATTTTCTTGCTGCATTAAGTTTGACTGCATTTGGATTTCCAACAGTAGTATCAGTAGCAGCAGGTGATGAGCTGGTGAGGTGATAAATGGGTAACACTGAGAGACTAAAGTTCCTGCTAATACATTGTTATATAGCTTATAATAATAAAAAAACGCTACTTATTTTGTCCAGCAGTAAAAAAGATGGAAGGGTAATCCTAGCGATATCACATCAGTATCATATCATATTAGTAGGTGAGTATCCAAAGAGAAAAACTTATACATTGTCTTCTAGGATTTAGCAAGATGGTTTCAGCGTATTCTGTTTCAGTTCCACACCCTCCCCCAAAAGGAAACAGTAACTGACAGACTTCATGGATTTACTAAATAATTGTTAGCAATTAGAATGAATAATACAATAACCAGAATTTCAGAACAACCAAAAAAGTTGCCTTGTTGAACTCCATCTTACTCAAATATCACCATGCTTTGCTGTTATACCATCATTTGTGAACTAAAAGCCAGTGTTACACAATGCGGGGGGAAGCATCCCATGCATCTAATTTGCCTCCAGACAGCAGTTTACAAAGGAAAAAAAACCAAACAAACCAAAAAGCCAACAAAAACAACCCAAACAAACAAACAAAACCCACCCACCATACCCCAACACACCCAGAAAATTAAAGTGCAGCTGCCACCACTTTCTTCTGTAAAGTCATTTTGCTGACAGTCATTCCAACATCAACTCTTAGTGCTTTTTCAAATGCACCCTTAGTTCCTGGAGAAGCACCAAAGCTATATTCAAAAAATAAGCAGCCACCCACTGGAACACACAGCGGGGGTCAGTTCCGTTCCAAAGGCCTTTCAACCTTCACAGTCCGCTCAAAACAACGATTCAAAGACAGTTCATACTCATATCTAATATGCAATTTAGACGCGTTTTACATTTCCTGAATGTCCTTTTAAAATAAAGTTTCACCTTCATTTTCCATGGTTATATGCTGACTGTTAGGAACTGTACTGTTATCTCTGACTGGTTTTCACTCTGGCTCAGCCAACTTTGGATTTCAACTTGAATTCTTTAAGGTAGGACAGTAATTTGAGCAAACCAGAGTTCTTGTCTCACTTTTTCTTGTTTTGCTTGTGTCACTAGCAAGGACTGTTACAGACTACAAGTTTGAACTTTACTGTGCAAGGACTGTTACAGTCTACAAGTTTGAACTTTACGGTGCTTATATACTGTATGTCTGAACCATACAAATGCACTTTTAAGTCAGCCATATGTCTTTTTGTCTCAATGTAAATGAAACATTCATGTTTAAGATCTGTTTTTCCTGACACCATTAACAAAGTGTAAATACACAGGCTAGTATGAGTACTTTCTTACTAATTTCAAATCATGCACATCCAAACCCCAGTTTGTCTGGATTTCTGGTTGCTGCCACCTCAGTCATCTCTAAGGAGGCTGCCACAAATGAAAGACTGGGGTGTTTCTTTGTGGGTTTTTTTGTTTGTTTGCTCTTGGTTGTTTTTTTTTTTTTGGTTGGTTGGTTTTTTTAAATAGTATTTGTACTAATGGACTTTGCAACACTGTGTGTATATATATGAAATTCACTCAAAAACATTACAAGTATTCTGACTTTTAAACAAGCGTATTGGTATCCAGTATAAAACTAATTACAAGTAACAAACACCGAACAGACCAGAGGAGACAAACTGCAGCTAAAATGCACAAAGCAGCAGGCCAAGAACTCTCTTTCACATAACATGACCCTATTAACACAAACTCCTTTCAAAGCACAACCAACACCAAGACTGAGCAAAAGAACACCACAAATTCATCTCACAAACCTACAAATGAAACAAATCTGCACAACACTGATTCAGAGCAACTAACATACCATTTTTTTCCCAGACACTGTGTAAGGTTTGTTCAGGAAATAGTACTGAGCCTCCAAACTCTTAGTTCAGCCTTAAGGGACCCTGCTGATAGAGCCTTTGGTGGCAGTTTTGCGTACAGGCCACTCACATTCATCCCTGCGGCACAGCATATTGTCCTCTCAGTTTTGCTGACAAGTGTTTGCAGAGCTGTATTAGGAATCAAGGCAAGAAATGGATCTGCATTTGAGGAAAGTCATGAAGAGATGTTTTTAATCCAGAACAGTTCTCTTATCCTGTTCAAAGTACAGCCCCACAACAGTTGCGTTGGCACAACTTGGAGCTCAAGCCTTGCACTGCCACACTTCAGTGCTACCTCCAAAGCCTGAAAGCATAGTTACACAGGTGCTTATTAGATGACAACAGCATCTTAAGAAGTTTCAGTTCTTTGTCCCATACTGCTGATTCCATAATTTGCCACTGCTGCAACTGTGCCAGTGCAAATCTTTAGATGTAAACCAGATGACTGATACTAGTCTTTTAAAAGAGCAGTCCTTTCCTTCCCTTTTCAATTTTTGAAAGAAAAGATTGGGGGAAGGGTTAGAAGGTATTTTTAGTCAATTATTTCAGGAATCTAGGTTATAGAATAGACACACAAATTATTGTATGCAAACAGTACTGAGGAGAAGGGGAGATGGAGGAGGTAGAAGAAAACTTAAGTCAGCCTCATCACTGAAGCCAATGTGCTCAGTACACAGCTCTTGTACTGTCACACAATATGGTATACCTTTTCTGTGTCAGGAGGGAAGAATACTCTGTGTTTTTACTTTAGTTATTCTGGCCTCTGCCACTATCACCTCTTTTGCATGGATGTTCTGCTGAAGTAGTATAACCTCAGTGGAATGACTGCAACTCTACAAGTTTAAGTCTACCATCCTGTGGTTAATCCTCACGCAAGGAATTTGGTGTACATGAAAGAACATTGAATTTTACCTAAATCACAGCTTGTTTAGATTACTATGTTGCAACTGCTCTTCATCRTTATTATATGAAAATATCAAATGGAAATCTAGGTAAATATTAATGCAGTATTTCACCTTTTAGCCACACATAAAAGACAAGTTACAGTCTGTTTTTATCCAACAACTTTAATCATGTAAACGAGTTACTTTACAAACAGTTTTCTCAGAGTTTGTAGCAGTAGTAACACAAATGATGCAATGTTAACATACCTGCATACGTTGGTAATGTCTGCACCTGAATAACCCTCCATTTTCTCAGCTATATTTGCAAGGTCGACATCATCAGCCAGTTCCAGCTCTCTCAGATTTATTTTTAGGAGTTCCTCTCTACCTTTTGCTAATCAAAGAATAGAAAATTGAGTCTATACAACTTGCTTTCTGAGGATAAATAATGAATTGAAGAAGGGTAAGAGGGAAGAATGAAAAAAAGGACACTGTACTTGCTACAAAGGTAAATGTTCAATGTTTATATTTAACCTGGTCCTGAATTCATAAATGAATTTGCATACATGTATCAATTAGATTTTTAAACCAGGTGATCAAAACTAAAGGAATATTGACAAAGTTTTGATTTTAGTCTTTTCAACCACTCYTTTCCCCAAGTCTTCATACCTGACGGTAAAGGAATGTAAATTCTCTTTTCTAGTCTCCGTCTTAGGGCTTCATCAATATCCCAAGGAAAATTAGTAGCAGCAAGTACCATGACCATCTTGGAAGGATCATCATTTTCAGTAGCCCCTCCAACACCTGCATTGGAGAAAAGAGGAAGTAAAATGTACATATGTTTTGTGAAATTTCATGTATAGAGAGAACAATATCCACAATTCTATAATATTAAAGCAGCTACTCTATTGCACTTTAGTTAGAGTTCAAGCGCAATAGATTCACTAAATGCAACAGAGGTCAGTTTTTCATCTATATGACAGCCTGCAAGCAAAAATGGAGACTTGGTTTAATTAGGAACAGTGGCAGAAGTTCCTCTCTGTCATGGCTGGAATGCTTTTACAGCAGAGTTGTTTGTATTTCTGCCATTACAGTGTTTGAATTTTCACATCAACATCCTGTAACAGCATGTGAGGAAAACCAAAACAATCCCCCAAAACTATCACCACACCAAAAAACAGACACCCCCCGCCAACAGTATTCACTAACAGCCACGCAAAAGCAGCATTGCTCCCCTACAAAGTTTCTTCACTTCTGAATTCAGGCCAAATGTTTGACATACGCAGGTGGATTCTTACAAACTGCTGAAGGGAACGTTTAAATTTGGTGGACTGAATCACAACTTCTCAAAGGCAGAGAGAACACCTCAGTCTCTAAAGCACTGTGAAACTGCTGCTATATGAAGAAGTTCATTTCATTAAACTTGCTACCCTCTGCATCTACTGTTTTTGCTTATAATCATAGGATTGGGCTGTGGAATAGCCATTGTACCTAGTCTGCCTGAAAATTTGCATATAAAACACCATTTATGAACGCTCAAATAAAAGGACTTCAAATAGTTGTTACTAATAAAATTAGCTTATGTACATACTTGAGTTATGAGAACAGTATTACAGCTCTGCTGCTATTTAAAGTGAAACATAAAAGGGTATCAACATCAGAGAACCAGAAATAAATGTACAAATCTTCTGACTCATGGAATTCTATCACAAATTACTCCATAGATTAGCACTTTTCAGTTGCTCCTTTCCTTCTCCCTGCTCACCAGAGTATAAAAAGGATGCCTCTATAGCAACTTTGCACAGTGTTACCTACTTTTAAACTTCGTTGATTTGTGAAATATTAACCAAATAGCTGTAATGAACTCGGTGTTTTAAAAAGAAAACTCTCCCAACCACTTCTATAAAAAATTGCCTTCATTTTTTATCTGTATTTTTAGCAGAAATAAAAGACATCCCAAAGAAGTTAAGTGTAATGATTGCCTTTGAAGTTTAAATTGGAACAGGTGACAGTTCTTTTGAACCACTTTTTACTTGGTTTTGGAGAAGTGAGTGATATGCTAGGTAAAGACTGAGAGAAGCAATTAATACTTTTTTCTTCTGCAGTTTTAAAATCTTGTATTTTCCACTGAATCTTCGTTATTCTGGGTCAATAATATAAGGTCATTGCTCAGATGCTAGAAGATTGTTAAATAATTGGTATCTTTTTTCCTTCCACACTGACAGTTGGAATAGTGCATTTTTCTCTTTTTACCCCAATTTATGTAAGGCTTTCAAACAAATTGCTTCTGGAGAATGAAGTTTTGATTTTTTTTTCTCCCTCAAGTTTCCTCCAGTGCAGCACTTCCCAGTGATCAGGTTATTTACCATCCATTTGAACTAGCAGTTCTGCCTTCACACGTCGGCTAGCTTCATGCTCCTCTGAAGTTCCCCTGCGACTACAGATAGAGTCTATCTCATCAATAAATATAGTTGTCGGGGCATAAAATCGAGCCTAAAGAAAGCAAAAGATAAAGCAGAAACTGAAACGGCAGTCTGCTCACATTTAAGAAGTAGCAGCATATTCAGAGCCGAGTAATGACACATTTATCCCCATGAATCAGCTCATAAGTATCAAACAATACCTAATCTTCCCTTTCTTTGACCATTGCACACAACTACAGAGCAGCTGTGCATTCATTAATAACTTTTGAGCAGAACAGTTTCTGGCAAAGTCCTATAATTGTTAGGGCTATAAACAAATGTTTAATAAGCTAAAGGCAGTTTTAAACATTAGGAATAACATTTATAACTGTGAAAGTCATCACAGAATGCTTGAATAAGAACTCAGTTAAAGCTAAGACGAACGTTAGGCTAGGACACCATGATATGGAACCTGCCCAAGAGACAGGTCAACTGCAAAATAACTCTAACCTTTCTGAAAACAAGAGAGGTCAAAGACAAGGATCTGTGATAATAAAAGCTATTGTCCTACAGCAGTTGAGATGCTGTCCATTGTGTATATGCATTTTTGATTGATAGGCATGATATCAACTCATTTAATATGATCAAACTATATTGCAAAAAAATCTTTTATTTCCTGACTTTTCTGACTACTGTAATTGCAACTCTGCTGCCCCCTTCAGTACTGGGCACCCTAGCAAACACTGCATGCAAACCTGTTAACACGTGAAAAAAAGAATACATGTTCTGAGCCAATTTCAAGTGTTACATGCTCTGAAGCCAACTACAGTTTGGAAGTCCACTTACTTTAAGCACAAACAAACAAAAAAACACCCACAATAATAACAACACAAGCACAGCCTAAGCAGGGTTCTCACCCAGAAAGCAATTAGATTCTACCTCCAGTTTTACATTCAAGTATGTTCTACAGCACTCATCAGCTTGTAGGGAGCTACCTCTAATGTAACAAGCTAACCCTGAAAATAAAGACGGCCTCATTTTTCAGTTTTTATAAAGCTATTTAGGAATAACCAGATCTTGAATGTGCATGGCCAAATCAGAAGGTCCTAAAGTGTTTGAAGCTTGGAGAGCTGTTTATGTATGCTATGAGTTCTACATCTTGGCAAGGTTTCATTATTCCAGAAGTAATTCTACTTCATTATCTCACTATATATGTTCAGAAGCTTCAATCACCATTTCAAACAGTAGACGAACAAGTTTCTCAGATTCTCCTCTGTATTTTGAGGTAAGTGTGGAAGAAGAAACATTGAAAAAAGTAGTCTTGCATTCAGTGGCTACAGCTTTTGCCAGGAGGGTCTTTCCAGTACCAGGAGGACCAACCATCAGCACACCCTATTAAAATGAAAAAGAACAACTTTTAGGACAAGAATCAAAACAGAGATAATTTCWCAGTTTGTTTAATAGTATAATATTCAAATACTAGATGTAAACTTTCCCTTGAAAAGTTATTCAAAGGTAAGTAATTAATTACTATTGCTTACTTGCAACAATATAGCTGCAGACAGTGTATTTATCTGGCTGACATCTTTATTTTGTTAGTACTATTTACCACAAATTTTGTTACTAAAAAGTGGAAAGAATTTATATAAACTGTAAACCACCTGAAATTTCTTGTTCCGCCAAGATCCAATCTCAGAATCTTACTTATGATCACAGGATCAGATTTTTTCATACCTTCCATGGTCTTCTAATTCCCTTAAAAAACTCCGGCATCCACATTGGTAAAACTACAGCTTCCTTAAGCAGCTTTTTGGCTTCTACTAAATCAGCAATGTCATCCCTGACAAAAAATGAGAAAGTTGTTTGACAGATGCAGACAGGCTGCAAAAGAATCAGTCCACAGCTCATAACAATATGCAATTAAACTTATTGTTATGTAACGGCTCTTCCATAATTCAGGAAAATGAGCTGGATTTATTTACGTTCTAGTGGCAAAAGCCTACAACTACAGTTGACATCCGGCTAGTAGACTCCAGCTGGATGCAAAAGCAAAGAGAGACACATTAACTATTTCACTAGAGCACCATTGTTCTTATTCACAGAAAGAATAAGCAGAATAAGGCAAGTTGGTTAAACTTGCTGCTAGTTACAGATGATGCTTTCTTCTTTTGCCGAGAGGTTGGCTGTCCCTGAAACTTGAATACCCTCTTTCATCGTTACGAGAACAATTTACTGAAGGCTAGTGAATGGAGCTGAATTAAAAAGAATTTTTAGAATTCTTTTTCAGAGTTACAAATGTATTATTTCTTAGATACCTTACAGGCTGGTCTTATTTTCTTGAGGGTAACTCTCAGGGCATTCCACTTAACAGCATGTGCCCAAGTAATATTTTGGTTTCAGAACATATCTATATGGAGAATTAGTTTAAAATCTGAAGTTGTAATTTAAGATTCAATATAAAAACTGAAACATTTACATATTAAACTGAAATACATGACAGTTGCATGCATACAAAGTTGTTTGTGGGATTGTTCAGGTTTTTTTTAAAGCCTACTTTATTTGCCAGAAGATTTTCGCTCATTTAATCCTCACAAAATCACCTAAGCTTGGAAACATTTGGAACACAAAACAACCTTTGTATAAGGTTTAATATTTAACACATTTATGTAAACGTACTGACACGTGGTTATATTTTATACTGGCGGTCACATCACGTCCAGCAAGATTTCAAAGGGTTCCTATATTGACATAACTACTTTGTTAATTGGTTTTCTATCTTGGTATGCCCCTGGGTAGCAAAACAGGTTTTTAAATGAAGAGACACTGGCAGACACTAGAATCTTATACATTGCAAAAGAGTACCTCAAAAATTGATTTCAGGACTCTTAGAAAAGTTTGAGAAGCTTTGTATGGTCAGGTTGGACAGGGCTTTGAGCAACCTGATCTAGGGAAAGATGTCCCTGCCCATGGCAGGGGGTTGGACTAGCTGATCTTTAAAGGTCCCTTCCAACCAAACTATTCTATGAATCTATGGGTGGGGAAAAAAGTTCTAAAAGTATTAAATAGGCAGCTAAACTTCTTCTGTAGTTGAATGAGTAAAGAAAACCTGTAGGTACTTTTTATATGTAAGCATATGCTAAAATACTTAATTCTTGTCATATTGTGTAAGCGGAAAAAGAAACAACTACTCAGAAAGAATGGCAGCAGTATTCAAACTTACCATCGAATGTTGGGATTCTGAGAAATTATATCTCTTTCCAAAGCTTCTACTAAATCTTTATCATATCCAGTACTATCAAATTTCTTTGGCTCAGACTCTGAAATCTCAGATGTGGATTTGTTCTACATATAAAGGATATAACAACGTAAATACATAACAATGGTTATGCTACTAATGGATTTTTGTAACAAGTCCACAATAGCATCATATTTCTAGAAGGCAGCAACATAAACCAGCATGAAAATTATCATGCATCCATGTCAAAGCATCCATATTACTGCTGCACTGCAGGATCTATGTGGTTCACTGAGACTTCTGTACTGCCCTGGTCCCRTTTCCTTCTCCCCAAAGCCAGCATATTGTACTGATGCAGTTTCTTTGCTTTAGCAAGTAATCAAAACTGCACACACCTATCCCAGTATAACAATGTTCGCCTCTTCTCCCAGAGAAATCAAAAGCTATCCGAGACAGTAGCTGGGTAGGGGGAATTATGCGTGAGACTGGATCAGAAAGTGTCACACTGAGCTAGAGTATCTCAAATCCTGTGTCATAAATATGCCATATATATATATATATATATATGGAACACAAAAAAAATTAAGCAGGGCTTCCATATGTAGGATGGGCAAAGGTGATCTTCAGGAAGACCACAGAAGTAAAAAAGAGCTAATTAACTGATACAGAAGCATGGACAAGAACAGCAGAGAAGCAGCTCTGCAGAAGAGCAGAAGCAAAGAAGCTACACAGTTGGAAGG
Organism: Phoebastria nigripes; assembly: GCA_035582835.1. Lineage (NCBI taxonomy): Eukaryota > Metazoa > Chordata > Aves > Procellariiformes > Diomedeidae > Phoebastria > Phoebastria nigripes. Next base: position 884,973 of record JAYKAV010001367.1, read on the forward strand.
GCTCAAACAGCAGAGACCATGCAACTGAAAGGAAATAAAATGCAGTAGACATACCCCGTTTTTTTTATACACTTAACAGCAAGCACTAGTGATGACAGAACAACTGTAAAAAAGAAAAAAGACCTATCCTGTCTCTGTGTGGGTATATCCTTAGTGAGAGAGGATTATCACTCAAAGACAATGTAATTTAGCTCCTAATAAAAGTAGTAGCTTACATAGCTAAACAATTCCACCCTTGTTTATACTATTTCCACAGGCCATGACACCTTGCCACAACATAAGGTTGCTGAAGCTAAAAAACTATTACACGGATATTTGATTTAGTTAGACTCTGGAAAACTATGAATTTAGTGTCTCCAGTATGATCTCTTACTCTGGTCATCAACTAAATTTATGGAGACCAGAGCACAAGCAAAAATTAAAGCACCCTGATTGCAAAGAATAGATCATAGATCATTCTCTCTCATGAAGTATGTTGGGTTTTTGTTTGCTTTAACTGAAAAGAGTCTGGAGCTAATACCAGATCTCAACAAAAAAAAAAAAAGTAAATGTCTCCCTTTAAGACTAAATAAAATCTTGAAATGCTTTGGAACAGGCAAGTCAATCTCATTCTAAAATATACGAAAGCAATTAAAGAACCCACAAGGACATGCCATCTTGGTTTCAGCAATTCAGTGGTATAATTTTAAACAACTATCTCCAAGTTGCAGTAAACAAGCCCACATTTACCAGATCGCTTCCTCCAGATGAGTGTTTTGGGTTTTTTTTGGTTTTTTT